>ML272173.1:14830-25800 GCA_005239495.1 Nicotiana undulata | reverse complement strand
TTAGGGTAGTTGGCTCGGGTTCGGAGAAGTTGTGGAGAGAAATGAGACACTTAGTCTCTTAAGTTGGCCTTATGTTTAGAAAAATCAATCGGACATTGACTATTGGGTAAAAGACCTCGGAATGTAGATTTTATAGCTCGAATAGCTTCGTTAGGTGATTTGGGACTTAGGGGTGTGTTCAGAATGTTATTTTGAGGTCCATAGTAGAATTAGGTTTGAATTGGCGAAATTGAGTTTTTGGAGATGTCCGGTCGGCAGTGGAAAAGTTAGCTATTGGGGTCGGAATGTAATTCTGAAAGTTGGAACAAGTTCTTAGTACCATTTTGGATGTGTGTGCGAATTTTCAGATCATTCAGACAAGGTTTGGTTAGTTTCGGTATCGTTGGTGATTTTTCGGAAGTTTGAAGATCCTTAGGCTTGAATCATGAGTTGATTGGTGTTTTGATTTTGGGTGTTCCGAGGGTTCGAATAAGTTTGAATGAGGTTATGGTATGAGTTGGTATGTTTGGTTGAGGTCCTGAGGCCTCGGGTGTGTTTCAGATGAGTTTTGAGCGAGTCCGGGCATTTCCGGAACTCATGCATGGTTCTAGGCTTAAATTTTCCACTGAGGGTGAAGGAATTTCCGATAGGGGCAGAATAATTCTGCTGAGGGCGGAATTGGGGCGCTGAGGGAGGAATTTTGGACGCTGCGGCGCTCGAGGAAAGTATCCGCAGGTTCGTTGGTTTGACTTCGGGAGCCTATATCTTTTGATCTAGGAAACTTTTGAGATGATTAAAAATGAAAGTTGTAGCCCTTCGTGTCTAGTTTCCAGAAAGCCAAAGAAATCATCATTTGGACATCTGTAGAGAAGGTTATGGTCAAAATACTGAAGCATGTTACTGCAGCCTCCAAAAGCGCGGTCAGTGCTAATATTTTGCGTCCGCGGAGGTGGGTTCCGCTGCAGCACCCGGAATTTCTCTGTCAGCGCTATGGAGCTCAGAAAATGCAATATATAAACGGGATTTAGGGCATTATTTCACATTTTGGACCTAGGGTGCTCAGTTTGAGGCGATTTTTCGAGGGGGTTTCAAGAAATTCATCGGGGTAAGTTATTCTAACTCGGATTTGGTTAATATACATGAATTTATCAACGATTACATCATTTATTAGTACTTTGAGGTAGAAATTTGGGGGAAAATTGTAGAAACTTAATAAAATGAATTTTTGGGATTTGAACATCGAATTTGAGTCGGATTTGAATGAAACTAGTATGGTTGGACCGTGAGTGAATGGGTTTCCTAATTTTGTGAATTTTTTCAGATCTCGAGACGTGAGCATCGGGGCCGAGTTTGACCAATTTCGGGATTTGTGGTCTAATTTGATAATTTTCATATGAGATTCATTTGTTTAGCGTATATTGATGATAATATTCTGATTTTGGATAGAATCGGAGCATTTGGAGGCCGAATCGAGGGGCAAGAGCAACGCGGGTTAGAGTTTTGTCCGATTTGAGGTATGTAAATGACTGTAAATTTTGTCCTGAGGGTATGAATTCCCGGACTTCACATTGTAGCACTATTTTGGAGTGGCGCACATGCTAGATGACGAGTGTGTGGCGTACACTGTTGGGGGATTGTGACTTGGTTCGTCCCGTAGCAACTAATAAGTTGCGTATTTGATTACAAATCATATGATATTTTATGTTTTAAGGATTATTACATTGTTTTGGGATGAATGCCGTATTTGGGCCTCGTGCCAAGTGTTTGGACCCCTTGGGGGCTTTTACTGCTATTCCCCACTGTGTTGACTTATGATTTATACTCAGTCATATTATGTTTAACCGATTTCAAAACTCATTCTTATTTACACTATTTTGAGATATAAAATGATGTTTTGGGTCAAGTACCCCGATTTACTGATAGCCCGAGTGGCTTTTTGAGAGGTTTCTGACTGAGTGAGGCCGAGGGCCTATGTTGTGAGGATATTATGGGATCGGATGCGCGCCGCAACATGTTATACTGTTTATGATGACTGAGTGAGGTCGATGACTTGATTTGTGAGGATATGATATGGGATCGGGCTGCACGCCGCAACATGTTATTGATAAGCCGAGTGCTAGAGTGATTGATGCCATGATTTGGCTTGTTATAGCGCTTGGGCTGAAGGTGCCCCTCCGGAGTCTGTACACCCCCAGTGAGCGCAGGTACCTACTGAGTGCGAGTGCCGAGTGACGAGTGATTGGGAGGCATGAGTGACTGTGAGGTTGCCCGAGGGACTAATACGAGTGATTGGCATGTTGAGTGACTGATTTCGAGTGATGTTATGCCCGAGGGGCGATTTATGAAATATGTTTTTGCCCGGGAGGCTATTTATGATTTCTATCATTTCTATATTAAATTATCTTGATTTGTATGGAAACTGTGGAAAGGTACATTTTCAAAGGAATTTTACTGAATCCGACTTTCAAGTGTTTCCAATTTCCGTATCTGTGATTTCGAAAGAGGAATTGTATTTACTGTGAATTGATGACTTGTTTTATGCGTTTCGTAGTTCTCAGACATTATTTACTTTCATTATTACTGAGTTGGCGTACTCACATTACTCCCTGCACCTTGTGTGCATATTCAGGTGCTTGGGCAGAGTGAGCTGTTTACCTGCCTCAGGGATTTCTCGGAGATTTGCGAGGTAGCTGCACGCGTCCGCAACCCTGCTTTATCCCTCTTATTATTATAAAGCTTGTGTTCCAGGCTTGTATATTTTTGTTAGATGCTCATGACAAGTGACTCAAGGATCTTGGGTTGTATCAGTTATTCGACATATCTTAGACTGTTAAAAAAATGCTTAAATGAAATTGTTATGATTTATCGGTTTAGAAATGTTATAAACGAAAGGTTCTTCATGTTTTAAAAAAAAATTCAATTGGCTGGCCTAGTATCACGATAGACGCCATCACGACAGGGGTAGTTTTGGGATCGTGACATATATATATAGAGAGAGAGAGAGATATGTAGCAGCAAGATTTTCTAGGCTTTCTAAACTTGTATAATTTTTCAGAATTATAATTGTATCATACAAGATATTTTAGAGAAGATAATAAAAAAAACAATAATAGTGGTCATCATTATGGTGGCGGATATGGACGTGGCAAGAGATGAAAAACCACCAGTCTACCATCATTGTTATGGATATAACAAGGAACATTATGAATTTTTCAATAATCTTTGAAATGATAAGAGTAAATAAAAATCATCGATTTGGTATGGAAGGTTGTCATTGAGCACGTCCAGATGATGACTATGGACTGAATGCGACAATATGTGATAAATATGAGTATAAACTCATTCCTAAAATGCAATAATTTTCTAATAAAAGAGGGATAGAAGTGAAATTTGAGAAAAGTTCCCCCTAAATTGAGTGTGATAGATTACAATCCATGCAACAAATTAATAAAAGTAGATTACAAAAAATTTAACTCAATTTAAAGGCAAGAGATTAGCTATTAATTAATAAGTAGTTATAATATTTGCCATTTATTTTGCTATAAATATCCCTATCCTAGAACACTCTTCTTCGTACAAATTGTTTAATGTTTTACTTCATGGAGAGGATGAGAAGTCTTATTCCATATATGAGATAAGTTATTAACATGATATCATATCTTATTATTTCTATGCTTTAAATATTGTGGTTTCATCTTTTTTTTTCCTTAACATGGATTTTTTGACTTAGATATAAGTAATTAATTATCTGAAATCTTTATTTTGCAGACTTCAAGCTATGGCAAGATAATAAATCCCGATGAAATAAAGGAGGAGGATTCATCTAAACTGAATCAATGAGTTACCCAAGTTTCTCGTGATCACGGAATCCACTTAGGATTGAATTTGAGGCAAAACATTAGGGCTTGTTAATTCCCTCAGACTCAATCCTAAGCGGATTTTCGTGACGAATTATAACTTGGTGATTCGTTAATTCAATTTAGATTTTGGAAGAAATGTTGCTCTTTAATTGATAGTAATTAAATTTTTATGAGCAACATCTGTCTTATAATCATTCTTCTCAATGACTTGGCTGTAATATTAATGACGGGAAAATAGATCTAGCTCGATTAATTAATTTGCTTCACGTTTTGTCGTCATTTCTATGTATAAAATGTTGTACTAATATTTTTTAGTAATTGAATGTAAGTTGTTAACCTATTATGGGAAACCTTCTACCAGGTCATTATTGTAAATTTATTTTTCGTTCATAGCTTCTATATATTTTAAAACCGTGGTCATTATTGTTGGATATTGAATCGTGAGTCGCCCATGTAAACTGACCCGACCCGTGTACAGAAGATAAAGATGAGCAAGTTACCAGGGAAGTGATTTTTAACTCCCTAAAATTACCGTACATAAATTGGAGAAACAATAAATTACCGTACATAAATCGATTAAAATTGGCTTCAAATCTGATTCTTAATAGACTAAGCACTTCATTTTAATTGTTTTGTTTAACATCTTTACGGTTTTGGATTTAATCTTTTAACACAAACACAATTTTTAAGAATATTTTTGCGACTTTTGAATTTTTTATCTCATCGATATAGAGAAAACACACAATGCACGTGTATAGAGACTAGGTTTCTAATAAAAGAGGGATAAAGGTGATACTTGAAAAAATTTCCCACTAAATTGAGTGTGCAACAACTTTCACAAGAATCCATGCAACAAATTAATAGAAGTAGATTACAAAAAATCTTGTCAAATTCAAGGCAAGAGATTAAATCAGATCCACGCTATTAATAATTACTCCCTCCATTCACTTTTACTTAGTATGTATTACTAAAAATAAATTTCTATTTTTACTTGTCACTTTACGTATATCAAGAGACGACAAATTTTTAACCTGTTATACCCACAATATTTATTACTCATTTTAAATTATTTTCTCAAATCCAATAAAATGTACATCAATTAATATGGGTATCATGGTAAATTATGCACTTTATTTATTATTTCTTAAGGGACATAAAAAGTCAAAACGTGCCAAGTAAAAATAAACGGAGAGAGTAGTTATAATATTTGTCATTTAATTTGCTATAAACACCCCTATCCTAGAACTAATCAACCACTGAATTATTGAATGTTTCACTTCATAGAGAGGGATGAGAAGTGTTAGTGCCTTTGACATGAAGATAGTAGCAAAAGGTAACTCAATTCACCTTTATTCCATATCTGAAATAACTTATAATATGATATCATATCTTGTTATTTCCATGCTTCAAACCATGGTTTCATTTTTTTCCCCCTTAACCTTGATTTCTTGACAGAGATCTGATTAATTAATTATCTTAAATCTTTATTTTCCAGACTCAAGTCATGACAAGATAAAGAATCACGACGAAACAAAGGAGGAGGATTCATCCAATTTGAATCGGTGAGTTACCAAGTTTCTCGTGATCGCAGAAATCCACTAGGATTGAATTTGAGGCAAAACAATTAATCTTAAAGCTTGTTAATTCCCTCATATTCAATCCTAAGCGGATTTCCGTGACGAATTATAACTTGGTGACTCATCAATTCAATTTAGATTTCCGAAGAAGCGTTGCTATATAATTGAATAAATGAGTCACCAAGTTTCTCGTGATCACGAAAATCCATTTTAGGATTGAATTTGAGGCAATATATAACTAATCTCAAGGCTTGTTAGTTTCCTCAAATTCAATCCTAAGCAGATTTCTGTGACGAATTATATCTTGGTGACTAATTAATTTAGTTTAGATTCTGGTAGAAGCGTTGCTCTATAATTAAATCAATGAGTCACCAAGTTTCTCGTGATCGTGGAAGTCCACCTAGGTTTGAATTTGAGGCAAAACAATTTGTCTTAATGCTGGTTAATTCCCTCAAATTCAAGTCTAAGTGAATTCCCGTGACGAATTATAATTTGGTAACTCATTAATTTGATTTACATTTCAGAAGAAGCATTGCTTTATAATTGAATCGATGAGTCACCCTGTTTCTCGTGATCACGGAAATTCACTTAGGGTTGAATATTAGGCAAAATAGTTAATCTCAAGACTGTTAATTTCCTCAAATTCAAGTCTAAGTGAATTTCCGCGATAAATAACTTAGTGACTCGTTAATTCAATTTATATTTTGGAAGAAGCATTGCTCTATATATAATATAATTGATAAACTTCTATGAGCAACATCTGTCGTATTATCATTCCTCTCAATGACTTGGCTGCAATATTAATGAAGGGGAAAGTAGATCTAGCTCGATTAGTTCATTAGGTTCACCTTTTGCCCTTTGTTTCTATGTATAAAATGTTGTAATATGTATTGTAATTGAATGTAAGTTGTTAACCTATTATGGGAAACCTTGTAATAGGGCAGCTCATTTTTTCAAAGACTACGTAAACATTTGTACTGTTTATAATATTTCATCAATTACTCTAATTTTGAACATACAAAGGAATTTAATATATAGTTTTTGATGTGAGTATGTTTTTTTCTCTTTCTTCTTTGTTAGTGTTGGTTCTTGTCCGCTTTCGTCATCTTATTTGGGACTGAAGCTCAGTTGTTGTTGGGGAAGGAAATCGTCCGATGAATTAAAGCTCGGACCGTTGAAGATATAAGTAAATAAACTTTGTGTTATCTCTAACGACTTAAACTTTTAAATATAACATTTTAACATGCTATCAAAGAAGGTAGAGGGTCATGGTTCTAACCTTTATTAATTAATTCTTGATCATACTAACCTTTACCGTCCCACATAAATACTCCTAACACATACTCCAACACTATTTATTCCAAGGATAATGTAGGAAAAAAATAATTAATTAATTCTTGAAATTTGAAAAAATCACTTATTTTGGACCACAAATAAAGGCTAAAAAATCACTTATTTTGAACCGAAGAAAGTATTAGATTAACTCAATATTTAAAGCTAAAATTTATATATTCAAAAATCATATAAAAAGTACTAAAGGTTACAATTCTTCTCATGTCAATAAAACAAAAACAAAAACACACATTTAAAAATGTTTGGTCATAATTTACCTAAAATGAATCTCGAAAAAGGAAACGATTTACATCAACTCAAACGGGATGGAGTAATAAATTGACACTGCAGTTTATTACTTCAACTCCAACTATTCTCACATACTTTTGGACATCTGCACAGGGCGACTCATGTATACCTAAAGTTAGAGTTTAATACGAGGCCTAAATAATTAAAGAAAGTTATATATATTTAAAATCTATTTTTTTTAATTTTTTAAGATATAAATTTGTTAATAATTCTTTTTATAATCGATTTTTCCTAATAATTCATTTTTAATTATTAATATAGCCAACTCATTAGTCTTACTTGAGATATTGTTAATTTAACATAAGATTTTATCGAGCAATAGAAGTATATACTATTGGAAGCTTAAATTTCTAAGAGAAAGAAGGTCAGTAAGAATATTAAAGAGAAAGACAGAAAATATGTAGGGGTTTCTGAAATATGATGAGATCGGGAAAAGAAAGATTGACTTGGACAAATTAAGAAGAAGAATTAACCCAAATAGCCGCTCACCCTACTATTTAAACTAAAAATAGTCGGTGAATGTATAATATATGCATAATTTATGTATTATATGTGTATAATCGTGTATAATCAATGTATAATATATGTATTATGGCTAGAAAAAGCAAACAATTAATATTCTTCGCTATTTGTGTAAAAATCCCAATTAAGAAAGGGAGAGTCAAATTTTTACATGCTATCTAATGAAGGAGTAAGAAGTAAAAAGTTGAAGCATTGAAAAAACTATTCATTTGCCCACGTTTAAGTAAGTCAAATTATTACTTAATTTATGTATCTGAAGAGCTTTCTTTCCTTTATATTTAAAAACTCTACTTTTGTATTAAAAATATTAAATATTATTTTTTAAATACTTTTAAATTTTTTTTTTTTTTAAAATGGCCCCCCAAGATTTGGGGCCCAAGGCAGTAAGGCACAGGCCTCACTACTCAACGCATTAGAGCCGGCCTTGCATCCGCATACGTCAATAGCTGCATATTTTGATATGTGCTTCCTTGCTGACTATAATAATTTGTTTGTTTTGCTAAATATGAATCACAACAACATTTTGTGGCGTGGAGATTGACGTAGTACTGTTTGCATGCAGGAAACAAAGTTTTTATGCGAATTTATACTACTATTATATTGTTTTGGGCGTGTTTAAATGGAAAAATATAATCAACAGGGATTAGTTCCAAACGAATTGGGATCGACTATGTGAGTTTAAATGAAAAATATAATCAACGGGGACTCACATAGTCGATCCCAATTTATTTGGAACTAATATTTATTTATATCGATTTTCACCAAAATACCTCGCAAACCCAACAATCTTCCCCTCGAACTAAGTTTCACATGACCTATCAACAAATCCCTCGAACTAAGTTCCACGTGCTAATTCCAGAGATTTATTGTGTGTCACTCACATGAGTGAACATTATGCTCCTTTAAGCCTAGAGCTAACTTCTTCTTGTGTGTGCGTGTCTCTAAGCTACCTTTAGCATAGTAAAGGTAGTAAATCGTTACTCCACCATCTTCATACTTTTTCAGCCAAGTCATAGGTTCTGATAACAGTTACTGGGCTAAATCACTCCAAGGATATAACTTGATGTACTATTATCCGCTTTAGATTAAGCTTGCACGATTTTTATCAAAATACCTCACACAATTAAGAGTATTCATACACCTTATGTGTAACTTCCTATTCTTTTCCACTACTAATGTGAAACTTTTTTTGCACACCCGAAAAATTGTTATATAGTTATTGTCGTTGTTATTGTTATTTTAGTTCTAAGGCAACTTAATTCTAAGTTCTCAAATTTTTAATTTCTTTTTTTGACCCATGAATTCTTTAAGTATTCCCGGTTAGAAATTATAAATTGTCTTTTGGTGAAAATGAAAGGATATAAATCATGAACTTTAATTTACTAACCCGAAAATACACGGAGAAAATTATGTGCACTGTTATTACTGGATTTCGGATGTTATTTAAAGAGAGATCCTTTCATTTACAATATTATTGAGTATAAATAGGTGCAACAATTTTATAATCCAAGTCAGGAAATTCAGGAAAAATGAAATTTGTTAAAGATTTCGAGTTCAAGCTGAAAATGGATAAACCTCCCAAGAAGCGTTTTTCGTCTAATGAGCTCTACATAGCACGAATACGAATTAAATGGGTCGAGAAATTCGGGATAGCAAGATAAATAAAAAAAGACTCTCTTTTAGAATCAGGTAATCGTTGAAGTATGATTATAATAAAATAAATTTTAGTTTCTTTTTAAAAGATGGAAACAAGTATATCTAGCATTGAAAGAAAGAAATGAAAAGTCACTTATTTAAAATTTTAAAAAACTACAGAGGAAAAAAGGGAATTGAATGAACCAACAACCAATGGAAACTGCTATGTCCACATCTCCACCCCCGACAGAGGACCCATCCTCCACTCGAACCACCAGACCCACTACAGAAGCCTCCCAAATTGAGATGGATGACAACACCCCTCAAAAATACTCTTTCAAAGGGATCCTACTGGACAAGAATATGATGTCCACCACTTCATATGAACTAACCTACTCTCCTCCCTCGTTCGAACTAAATGCAGGAAATATCCCTTTACCTTTGTCTAAGGAGGACAAGAAAAGGTTATACCTCCCCCGGAGATACTCCCTAATAATTAAACTATTTGGGAGAAAAATTTCCCATCAGGTACTGCGAGCAAAGGGCACATCTTGGGAAGCCCATTGAACCCCTAATGCTAATCGATTTGGGTCACAACTTCTTTATCGTCAAATTTAACCTAGAAGCTAGCATGAATAAAGTCCTGACAGAGGGACCCCTGGCTTGTCATGGGCCATTTCCTTTCTATACAGAAATGGGACTAACTTTATCCCAGCATAATTCAAACTTGCTATTACAGCAATTTGGATCAGCCTCCCATAGCTCCCAACGGAGTTCTATGATAGAGTGATTCTCGAGCAAATGGGCAATAGGATGGGAAAACTACTGAAAATAGATACATGTAGCTCCTCCACCCTTAGGGGAGGTACATTAGGATCTGCGTCTAGGTTCCATTAGACATCCCCGTCACCACCACTGTCACCATCGGAACCCACAACCAATCCATCATATATGATAGGGAAGGATTTCTCTGCAAGGGATGTGGGAGAATTGTCCATACGCTACGCTACTGTCTATTCACCCCAAGGTCAAAGAATCCAACAACCCAACTAATCCAAACCCTACAACTACAACTACAGGTACAACTCATGTTGAGGATTCTTTATGGCAAACAGTCTTATTCAAGCGAAACAAAAAAGGAACCCATAAAGGAAATTACCTACTAAAACCAGCAGGAGCATCATCGGAGCAACCATTGATCCAGGTAAAGCGGTACAGTAAAGCTACAAGTACGTTCCTCGACCTTGCTGCCACCACTAGTGCCAGAGATAGGCCTAAAGAACACGAGCATTTGAATGAAGGTGAACACTTGGGCCCTATAGGATGGGCTACGGAGATCCAACAAGACTTGAAGTCTTTAAGGACCAACTCTGATAAAGGCCCATCTTCATAAGGGGGCCCTATAAAAACAAGAGAAGCCCCACAAGCAAAACGAGTTGAGCGGAATCGGCATCTGCCCAAATCAGGCACAATCACTAAAGATGTCACTTTAGAGAATATCTCCATTCCCAAAAATCCAAAAACAACCCACAAAATGGGATTGTTGATTTCACCCTCACCCTCTTTCTGACTCTGCTCCTCCCAAATCGGGTGCTCTTACACAAATAAAGAGTATCTCTTTTTTGTAAAAGGATCTCTTGTCAGCACAATCCGATCCAAATTTGGCCCACTCATTCATGAAAGGCCACTGTAACGCGCCTGCACCAGCGCACCACACAATACGGTCCATCCCCCCTCCCCCCCCCCCCCCCCCCCC
>ML272173.1:0-14750 GCA_005239495.1 Nicotiana undulata | reverse complement strand
GCCCCCCACAATACGGTCCCTCCCCCCCCCCCCCCCCCCCCTTCCCGAACTTGCCTCTTCTAGTGAAGGTAATCAATTGCTTGTTACAAACCCAACAACCAATACTATGATTGAGGTGACACCCACTATCAATCCCTCAAGATTAATTGAAAAAGGCAAACCTTCCCACATGAAACCCAAAGAAGAGACGGATTATAATTCTTCTCCCTCCTCCTCTTCTCCATTCACCCTAAGTCCCACCGCCAGCCCCATTCTAACCGTTCTGATGGAAAGAAACAACCCTCCTTACCAAACACAAATCACAACTCTGTTAACTATCTCTGCCACCCCCATGCCTCAAGAGATCATGCCAGAGTCATGGTTAGAAATGGCTCTACAAGGACATATCTAGAACCTCTACATGATGGTCAGGTTTGTTCCGATGGAAATAACCATCCAAAATCCCAAGTACCTAACTCATCTGGCCACACAGCTTCTTCACCAGGGTCTGGAAATTTTTGGACACCAGTTATGGATGTCCACTCTACCCCAAGCCCAGTACATGAGCACCAACAACCCCTTTCCATGGAGGAACTCAACACATTCATGGGCCAGCTTTGCCAGATCATGTCTTTCTTCCTACTCACGAACCTGGAGGCTCCAGTCCCATCCCTAACATTCCAACTCTGGCCACCAATAGTCCAAGTTCCTTAGCCACCACCATCACAACCACTCTCATCCATCGATCTACTGAGCAGGGGCACCACTTTGGCATTGGGCTATCTTAGAGAGTCCAATGTGGACCTGGAGAACATGCTACAAAAATTAAGGATTCCAAAGACAAAGGTTGTTCTGATGCAGGAACCCGTGGAGATAGAGTTCAAAGATCACTAAGGAGAAATGCTTATTGCTCTATGCACCAAAAATCTCATAAGTTGCAAACTCGATCTCCGAGTACCCTCATTTCCAAACACGAAAAACTCAACAATGAATCTGGTCCCTCTAGTGGGTATCATGAACCCAACCCCAGTGAGCAATGGGAAGGGAATAAAGAGGAAAACTCCAACCCAAAACCCCTCTTAATGAATTTCATAATATGGAATGCTATGGGGGCCAATAGTGCGGAGTTCCGCAGGCAATGCTCATCTACGGTGAAGCTCCATAACCTTTCCATGCTGGTCTTGCTGAAGACTAGAATGGCAGACCATAAACACCTCACTGCTGAGCTCAAGTTTGATGCCCAATTCCAATCCTCTGTTGTTGGCCAGTCTGGTTGGATTGTGCTTATGTGGAAGGATGATCTGCTTAAGTTAGAGGAAGTATTTTTCTGCAATATATGCTAGTAATTGTGTCAATATTAGAAATAAGCTTTAGAATACATTAGAGGATCTGGCTTCTGTGTACGGGGGTAGTTGGCTTGTTGGAGGGGACTTCAATGAACTTCTAAAAGTCATGGATGAGTTTGGGGGTAATAGCATGAACACTAATAGAAGCAACAGATTCTTGAAATGCTTGAATAGTTGCAAATTAATGGACCTAGATTTTAAGGGCTCTAAATGTACTTGGTCTAATAAAAGATCCTCCAATAAGCAAGACCTAATCATAGAAAGACTTGATTGGTGCTTTGCAACAAATGATTGGATTGAGGAGTTCCCTGAATCAATTGTTACCCATCTTCCTAGGACACACTCAAATCATTGTCCTCTTCTTTTAAGCCTAATTCATCAGAGGCACAACAGGGCCAATAGGCCTTTTAAGTTTGAAACTATGTTGTGCAGCCACCCTAACTTCCTCCACCGTGTGAAGGGCAGTTTTGATGCCAATATTGATATCCTGAAAGCTACCTCTGTTTTTATTAATAGAGTGGCTGGCTGGATTAAACATGTCTTTGGCAAAATCTTCCATAGGAAAAGGCATTTCCTTGGCAGATTTTCTGGCATTCAGAAATCTAATTCCTACCCCTATAGCATCTTCCTTCAGGAGCTTGAAGCTAAGCTCTAGCATGATTTCTCTATCATTATAAAGAGTGAAGAAGATTTCAGGAAACTCAAATCCAGAATAAATTGTTTAAGTAAGGGAGATGCTAACACCAAGTTCATCCAGATATCCACACTCAACAGAAGAAGTAGGAACATGATCATGTCCTTAAAGGATGAAATGGGGAACAGTATTCAGAATCCCAAGGACATTAAGGACACAATCCTTAACTACTTCGCTAAGATCTATACCACTGGAAACCATAGCACAATGCTGAACAAGATCCACATTACGGATATTGCTAATGTCCTGACTACCAGGGAGCATATTACCGTTGACTCCACCCTTAGGCCCTTTGAGATAAAGTGTGCCTTGTTCTCCTTCAAGGCCATGAAGGTTCCAGGGCCTGATGGCCTCCACCTCTTCTTCTATTAGAGGTACTGGCCTATAGTTTCTAGCAGTGTAATCTAATTCTGCAACACTGTCTTTGCCACTGGCCTCCACCCCTAATGCCACAATGACAAAGAACTTCAGGCCAATTGGTTTGTGTAACACAGTGTATAAGTTGATCACTGAATCATTGTCAATAGAATCAAGCCATTGCTTCAAAACATCATTGGCCCCACTCAAGCTAGCTTTCTAGCCTATGGAAGAGCTGCTGATAATGCCATTGTAGTCCAAGAGTACATTACCTACTTCCAAAACATGAAACGTAAAAATGCCAATATGATCCTAAGAGTGGACTTTGAGAAGGACTTCATCAGAGAATCATTTTTCTTCTTTACGTTCCCATTAAGCTCATCACCCTAATCATGTCCTATCTCACTACAAGCTCCATATCTATCCTTGTCAATGGTACCCAGACTGATTACTTCAAGCCCAGTAGAGGCATTAGATAGGGGGACCTATGTCTCCATATCTATTCATCATATGCATGAAAAGGATTTCCATATATATTGACAATGCTTTAACTGATAAGGATTGGTTCCCTCTCAGTATCAACAAGGGAGGGCCTAGAATCTCCCACCTATTCTTTGCGGATGACCTCACTATGTTTGCCAGAGCCAATAGAAGAAACTCTGAGATAATCTTAGCCATCTTGGGTAATTTCAATGACGCATTTGGCCAAAAGGTCAACCTCCAGAAATCCAAAGTGATCTTTTCTTCTAATTTCCAGGCAGACTGTGCCACATCTTGCAATGCCATTTTAGGTATCAAAGGCCTAGGAATAGTTACTTCCAATTCATCATAGATAACCTTAGTATTGTCAAGGTGGAAAACCAAATTCCTGAACATGGTTGGCAAGACCACTCTGGCCAAGTATGCCTTAGTAGCATCCCAAATCATGTAATGCAATACATTCAGTTACCCTCCAAAATCGCCAATCAAATTGACAAAATCCAAATAAATTTTATTTGGGGTACAACTCCTATGAAAAGGAAGGTGCACTTGGTAAAGTGGACCACTGTCACCAACCAAAGAACATGGGAGGGTTGGGTCTTCAGCAGGCCCACCTAAAGAACAAAATATGCCACACTAATCTTGCTTGATGACTGTACAATTATACTACCTTCATCTGGGCTAGGGTCCTCATAGGAAAACACTGCAGTGGAGGACGGAACAAGGTTAAGGCTAAGACTAGAACTTGGAAGAATGTTCAAGAGGGTTGGAAAATATGCACCACTTGCACTAAATGGGTGGTTCACAAAGGGGTTAGGGTTAGATTTCTCATTGACTCGTGGCTTTCCAAGATGCAACCTCTAGATAGAACCCTTAATGGTCTATGGAAAAACAGTGACATGAACACCAAGATTAATGAAGTGTTCTCCAATAGGTTTGGGATTTCAGCTACATACCCTATCCAATCCCCATGACATCTCCTTGATAATACATAACACTTTCATTCCCACATCCACCTCTGCTGAGGATAAACTAATCTGGAACCTTAAGCCCAATGGAGCACCAAATCAGTCTACTATTTCCTTGATGCACTAATGCATAATGACAGTTCTAATGAAGACCACTTCAGCTGGATTTGGAAGCTAAAGACCCCAAACAAGATTAAATTCTTCATATGGCTCATGCATCAAAACAGACTGCCTACAGGGAATCACTTACACCACATTGGCCTGAGAATTAACACTAATTGCTACTTCTGTGATTACGCAATAGAAGACATAAACCACATCTTTTTTGAATGCCCCAATGTCAAAGAATTCTGACATCACTGCAAAACTGCACCCAAAAGCCTAACCTTACTGTAAATCCCTTCTCTATGACAAATTGGGAAGACACATGACATAGGCAACAAAATGTGAATTACAATGCTCGCATTAATTGGAAACAACTTCTGCCCTTCTACCTCTTGGCCATCTGGCTCACTAGGAATTTTAATGTCTTTGAAAAGAGAAAAAAACACATAAGTATGCACCAAACATTAGCAAATCCGGTTGAATACCACCATGTAGCAGCCACTTCAAGCATTGTTGGATCAACAACCACCTTATATTTAAAATGGTAACCACCTGATCAAGGCTACTATAAGCTAAACATTGTTGGGGCTGCATGCATTAACACAAGGAAATGGGGTATAAAGGGGCTTTCAGAAACTCCAGGGGAGACTAGTTCTTAGGATTCATGAAGGGGCTCTCAAACACAGATAGCCTTAGGGAAGAACTCCAAGCCCTATGACTGGGGCTAAAAATAGCCTTAGATCAAGGCTTGTCACCTATTGTGATCGACACTGATTCTGAAACGGTGTTGGAAATGTTAAAGAATAGCAACTTAACTCACAACCCCATAATTTCTGAATGCAGGTATCTGATGGAGCACTTGGGGAACCCAGTCATAGGCCATAGCTACAGGGAGCAAAATCAAGTTGCGGACCTCCTCGCAAAGGAAAGAGCTAGGAAGGAAGTTTTTGACACGACCCAATTTTTGGCAGTTCCTTCAGTGTTTGCAAATGAAGCAGTGTGAGCAGACATTTTAGGAACTCTTTTTGAAAGGAAAATCAATGTTTGTAATAGGGTGATATTGATAGACACTAATGACAATCAGCAAGGGACCTCATCCTCCCCTTATATTGATGTAATTTTGTGATTTTTTACACACACACACACATATATATATATATATATATATATATATATATATATATATATATATATATATATATATATATATATATATCAATTTAAGGGGGGAAAAAGAATGAACTAACAAGATGGCTTGAGAATCATATATCACAGAAATTTACAAATTAAAGCTTTTGACCAACTTGCACCTTTGCTAGTTATGAGCTCGCCAACTTGACCTTATTGACATTAAAATTATATACGAAGAAAACTACTGATGGGAGGCTATTCAGTAGTAGGTAAGTCAAATAATCAAAATTTAAGAAGACGCCTCAGTTTGATTGGAACTTTTTTCATTTTTCAGCACACATCTAATAAGCTCATAATTTTAACATTTAAGACATATTTGTTTTTAGCAAACAAGAAATATATATATTAATAACTAAGAAGAGTTAATTACATGAGTTTCATAAGCTGTGTCACGAAGGACATATTTGTTCCCTAAGCTTACCAAGAGTTTGCAAGCTTCAAAAGATAGGATTTTTTTATCCGTAGCAAGTTCTAGTATTTCCTTATCAAAAAAACATATTACATAACTTGGGGGCTAACAAAAATTTTCTTCTTTCCTCTATAATCATCAGTACTTTCAGCTTCTCCAAAAATTCCACTTCCCAGCTTGAGGCACCTTCTTGCGAGTTCATGAGCTGTCCTATTCCCCTGCCTGAAGGGTCGGAGGAAGGTCCAGACCCCAAGAGGTATGATGTAGACAACCTACTTTGATGCAAGCACTGGTGACTGATTCCACGACTCGAACTCGTGAACTATAGGTCACACGGAGACAATTTTACCATTTTTCTAAGGCTCTTCTTCCGTTCTCTATAATCTTTGACCCCAAAAAAAGAAACAATTTTCAGATAAAGAAACTTTAACATTGTGTAAAGGAGATTTCAACGGCTAATAAAATTGTTTAAGAAGTCAGTCGCCACATAGAGTTTAGGTTAGAAGCTCTAATTTGTGCAATTTTAATCTTTTCTTTTTCTAGAGTAAATGTCTCTTTTCAGGTGAACCAAACCCAACAATATGTGTTAAGAAATTTATATAGGTAGAAATGAGCAAGAAAAATAAGTTATCGTAGCTGACTATTTGTGGCATAGTTAATTTATTACAATTTGAAAGGAGCTGTGATGTTCATAGAAAATTGAATAGTAGCTCAGTTTAGAACTACTATATTTATATTCTACTCCATCCGTCTCAAATTATTTATAACTTTTTATTTCTTGATATTCAAATTATATAAACTATGACCAATATTTTTTCATATGACATGAAAAGAATTATAACTCATAGTACTTCTCATAAAGTTTTTGAATACCTAAACTATAATTTTAAAAATATGTTAATATAATAGTATAATTTAGCTTCAAAGATCAGTAAACTTGACTTTCGAAAAGAAAAGGCAATTATTTTGGAACAAAGTGCGTGTATATATATATATATATATATATATATATATATATATATTGGTTTTTAGTAGTAGTTCATGAGACCTCGAATTCCCACGTTCCAGCGTGCATTATGCCAACAGGTCCCATCACCAACTCTAGCTGAGAAGTTGAGTCACCCTTCTTTTTTTTTTCTTTCAGAAATAGAATNTATATATATATATATATATATATATATATATATATATATATATATATATATATTTATTGTTCAACTCTTTAACAAATCAAAAAATAAATAGATAAAAAGCAAAAAAGAGGCGAATTTATGAGGGACATGATACATAAATGATGGAGAGAATAAAGAGTAACGTGATTGTTTGACTTTGTAGGATTTGACTTTTGAGTTCCATATCGTCATTGCTGTTGGTTAAGCAGATTAGTTGTCTTCAGATTTTATGGTCTTTATTATACGTAAAATTTAATGCCCACCCAAAAAATATTATGGCCTAGCCAAAACCACAAATAATTCACGTTACTTATTATACGTAAATATCTTCCCTCCTAACTATGTATAATAAAGGCCACAATACTATGGTCTTTATTGTACGTAAATATCCTCCCATCTAACTACGAAGACAAATGTTTCCTTCAATTTAAACTTTTTGCTTTTACTTTTTGTTGTTTGACCTTCTTAATATGTAAGTCATGACTTACCACAACTAATTATGGAAAGTTGAACTTTACGGAAGAAATAAACTATTAAAACTTTATGACAATTTTTTTATTTTTTTAAAGTATGTGTTCGTATGGATTGGTCGCTTGAGATTGTTTGATCATGTCATGAGGCGATATCTAAATATATCGATTCTCAGGTGTGATGAACGAAGGTGTTAATAGAAATTGAAGTAAAGTTATCTCGAAAGACCTATACTCTCTTGAAATTTATGTAGATTTAGTGAAAAATATGATACAACTCTCTATATTTTGAAATTTTTGTTAAATTTGAACGGAATATTTACCCTTAACAATATATATTTATAGCAAATAAATATCATGGCGCGTTTAAGATCATAAATTCTAAAATGACTTCTAAGCATGGGCGTATAAAAAATAGCACCGCTTACAACTATAATAAGTTATTTATTTGTTCATTTAATTAAATTATGATACCGTTTATAAAAAATTCTGCATACGCGACTGCTTTTAAGTATGAGCCGAAGATCTTTCTTTGCGAATACAACGTCAAATAAAAAGGGTCCTATAAAATGCAGTTGATGAAGTAATAAATATGAATATGGACAAGCCACTAGTAGTTCACATTCCATGCACTTTATGATCCGCCGAAGTAAAAGTTGGATTATTGTCACGTTGAAATACCACAAATCCCCCTTCCCCCTTCAAAATTATAGTCCTTCTAAATTAATAATTTATATATAATTTAATAAATTTTCAAGACAAAAATAATATTTAAACTAGAATTATTAAATTCCATCATATCCACAGTCAAAAGGCTAGTTCCGCCCTGGATCTATATTTATTTTAATTCCTATATGGTGTACCTATATTTAAACATTATATCTCTCCTATCAATAAATATACTACAAAAATAGTTCTCTTTCAAACCATGCACTATATTTATATTTATATAAAAACATTATATATTCATTTTCTTTTCTTCGAGATCTTCATGATCTTTCACAATAAAATATTAATCTTTTTTCCATTTGGTCTCTACTTACCCAATCATAATATATACCATAAGCTAGCTTTTGCTCTTATTTATACCCTCATCTTTATACCAAACAAAAACGCAAATTTTCTGAAATTTTGTTCATGCAAAAAATTTCATGGAACTAGTTAACTCAGTGACTCATATTTTCTTGATTTCCATTTTTTTGACAATTTTTTGCTGGTTTCATATTGGAGCTGAAACATCAAAAGAGCTTTTTAAAGGATTTAAAGCAACCCCAGATCCTCATATTTCAACTTTTCAACCTCTTCTTACTGATTCTACTGGTAATTACTCACTGAGTTTTCTCCGAGTTGAAAATGATCAACTCACTCTTTCTATTATTCATGTTCCATCTTCTGAGTCAATATGGGTTGCTAACTTGACCCGTTTTGCAAGATGGGCTGACCCGACTGAGCTTTTGTTTAATGGCAGTCTTGTGTTGTCGGATTCTCGTTCAGGGGTATTTTGGTCAACTCCGACTAATGGAGACCGTGTTTGGCTTTCAAATACATCAAATTTGCAAGTTCAAGAGCTTGATAGTGGAATGAGGTTAAATTCTGTTTTGTGGCAAAGTTTTGATTTTCCCTCAGATACCCTTGTGGAAAATCAAAATTTCACAAGTGCCATGACATTGGTTTCGTCCAATGGGCTTTATTCCATGAGTTTGGGCTTTGATTTTTTCGGGTTGCATGCAAAGTCCAAGGACGAACCGGGTTCGGTTTCGGGTCCGGGTCGGATCTACTGGAAGCACAAGGCATTAGAAGCAAAAGCAGATGTTATTGAAGGTCAAGGACCAATTTATGCTGTATTAAAATCAGATGGTTTTTTTGGTATGTACCAAAATGAGTCAGTTCCAGTTGATGTAGAATCTTTTAACAGTTTTCAACAACCCGTATCTGGTGTCCGTCGGATACGGATTGAACCGGATGGGAATTTAAAAGGATATTTTTGGGCCGGGACCAGTTGGGTATTGGACTACCAAGCAATAAAGGAGATATGTGAATTGCCTAATCCGTGCGGTATATATGGACTTTGTCAACCTGGCAAAGGTTGTTCTTGTCTAGACAATAGTACGGATTACAACTCCGGCCGGTGTGTCTCGCCGGAAAATCAAGACTCCGGCGACTTTTGTGGGGCCTATGATCATAAAAAGTACAAGGGGTTGTCAAGAAATGGTGTTGAATTGCCTAACAAGGAGTTAATGACTTACCAAAAGATGGTTTCTTTTCAAGAATGTCAAAGTGCATGCGAAGGAAATTGCACATGTTGGGGTGTGGTGTACACTAACACATCTGGATTTTGCTACATACTAGACTACCCCATACAAAGTTTAGTAGGAGTAGGGGATGAATCTAAGATGGGGTTTTTCAAAGTGAGGGAAGGTGTAGGGAAAGATAAGGTGGAGGTGGGGTTAGGGGTAGGGATAGGGTTATTATGTGGGGCCATCTTGGTATTTGGTGGGATCATAGGGTTAGGGTTGTATAGATATAGGAAAAGAAAAAGAGGTGTGAGTGGGTATGTAGAAGAAGATGGAATGGAAGTTGGACCATACAAAGAAATGGCAAATGCAAGTTTTAGGTCAATTGAACTAAGTGAAAGATGAGGTAAGGGATGACATCTTTTAAGATAGAGACCTCATAAGCATACCATTTTTTACTATATATGGTGAAAGTGGGGCCCTTTAGGGATCTTAGCAAGTGGGGCCTACTTCTTCTCATGTGTGAAAGTGCCTATAAAATGGACATTATCTTATCACAAGGGTGGAAAATTGGTGGTCAAAGGACAAAAAAGATTAAAGTGGATTTGCTCTTTGTTTTTTCCTACTTGTTACATGGTTTTAGTAGTTTTTAGAAAATGACAGACATTGTAAATTGTACTTCTTAGTGACTCTTATCTACACGACCAAAGTCACCAAACTTCATTGATGCTTTGTGACTTTTGTAAGAAAATCAGAGTGATTCATGAATACATATTTTCTCCTCATATAAATTATGTTCCATAATGTTATGTTCTTTCTCTCCTGGAATCAGAGGTGGATCTAGAATTTAATTATGTGATTTCAAGATTTTGGTTTCAATCAACGGAAATCTATCACCTTGTTTGAATCGTGGGTTCATCACTTAATTTTTCAATAATATTAACAATTTTTTATTGAAAATCTATGTCTAGGATAAAAGAATCCATAGCTGAGCTGTTGGATCTGCCCTTGGAATATGTCATCTTTGTCAATGCTCCTTCGTCTGATGTCATAATTAGGTGTCACCTATAAACGGCAATAATTTTTTTTTTGGTAATTAAACAAACTTTATTACCAAAGTAAATATGTACAAATTATAACAGACTAACTAAGTTTGGACATGCAATCCCAAAATCAGTATCAACTTCCTTCTCTAAACTACTCTGATAGAAATTTAACTTTTGAAGTTCTTTTCTTAAGTTAATCAAATTATATCATATACAATGTATCTCCTGTATGTTTTGCAATGGCATCACTGCTTCTTTTTTCCTGCTGGAAAATCCTTCTATTTCGTTCCATCGATATCTGATAAACAATATTTGTAACACACATTCTGTAGAGCATGATTTTCGACCCTTTGCCCTTCATATGATCTGTTGTCCATTGGAGCTCTTCATTCCATCCAGTTACCCTTCTTGCGAGTCTCATCCATGCTAACAATTTTTCCCATATTTCTATTGAGAATGTACACATAAAGAATAAGTGTTGTGACTCTCTAACCCTCGGTCACATAATAGACAAATTGGACTAACTTGTATTCCCCAACTGCTCAATCTATCTTTGGTATATAACTTCCCTTGCACAACAAGGTATAATATGAATTTCCATCTTGGACAACCTTATGTGTACAATTTATGCGTACAGTCTATAAAGGTATTGTTGTCTTTTATTCAAAACAATTCTGAAGATTAGCGTCAAAGTAATATACGTAGACTTTAGTACTCACATGTTTCATTTATGTAATATCCTTTTTAGTATATTTCAAAAAGAATAATATATTTTATATTTTAATCTTTAATTTTCAATGTTACCTTTAATATGGTATGGTATTGAGAGAATTGATTTCAGAATTTACGTTGTGATTATTTGGAGGCAGGTCCACAATTTTTGGTAAGGATGAGCATGTGGGCAGTTCGGATTGAATATGAAGGTTTCGGTTTGGATTTTTGATTTTCGAATTGAAGAAATTATAATCCAAATAAGAACCGATTGGATTGGAATTTTAAAGTTCGATTTCGAATTTCGATTTTAAGATTATAAGTTTGAGATTTTTCGTTCTTCATAACAGAGGAAAATCCAATTAAACTATTCATGTCAAACTGCCCTGATAGTGTAAGGCCCTACAATTAATAAGTCAAACATTTATATGATCATGCCAAATTAGATAGTAACACAACTTCAAACAAACTTTAGTGTTCACAGATATTGCAGAAAATAGAAACTGGCGTAGGTAAGAATGAAAGAACCCAATATCTGATTTAGTAGGGTATTGATATTAAACTTTGTAACTAGTATTGGATATATGAAGTAACATTTAATGTGTGTGGTATTAATTTCATTACTCCCTTCGTAATACAATAAATGATTTTTTGGTTTTTTTTCGTCGTTCAAAATAAGTGATTTTTTTAGATTTTAAGAATGAATTAATTATTTTTTTCCTACATTACCCTTGAAATAAAATAATATTGGAGCATGTGTTAGGAGTGTTTATGTGAAAAGATAGTAAATGTTAATATGGTCAATTTCATTGCTTATTAATGTTAAAAGGTGAATTTCTTAATGTGTGAAAACAACCAAAAAATCACTTATTTTGGACCGGAGGAAGTAGTATTTAGCACATGGAAATTAATTGTTCTAATGGGTAGTGCTAAATATGAAGTATTAAAATTTTGGATTTCGAATATCCAAAAATCGGAAGTCCCAGATCCGAAATTCAATCCAAAATCCAAAGTTTTTAAGTATTAACTCCGACATCCAATTCGTAATTCGACAAATCCAAAAATCCAAAAAATTAGGATTTCGGTTTGGATTTTGAATTTACCCAAACTAGGCTCACTCCTAATTTTGGAGTGAAGCAAAATTTTTGCTGTATTTTATATTAAAACTATATGATTAACCCCAAAAAAACATAAAAATTGATAGCTCAATTTGAGTTGTGGGAAACATAAAATATAGGTAAAATAGCACGAGCTAGCCAATTTCGGACTGGTCATTTAAAAATAGCCAGCGTTTGCCAAGTCATTGGAAAATAACCACTATTTTGCTGTAACAGAGACTGGTCCGGCATAATATACTAGAGTTCGGTGCACCTGTGTATGAACTTCCAGCATACTCCTACAGACTCAGAGGAAGTTCGACGTCGTGTGAGTTATCGTGGATAGGCTGACTAGTCAGCGCACTTTATTCTGGTGGCAAGTACTTATTCTTCGGAGCAGTTGGCAGAGATTTATATTCGGGAGATCGTTTGCCTTCACGTTGTGCCCGTGTCTATCATTTCTGATCGAGGTACGCAATTTACCTCGCACTATTGGAGGGCAGTACAACGTGAATTGGGTACGTGGGTTGAGTTGAGCACATCATTCCATTCTCAGACGGACGGGCAGTCGGAGCGTACTATTCAGATCTTGGAGGATATGCTCCGCACTTGTGTTATAGATTTCGTAGGATCGTGGGATCAGTTCTTTCCCCTTGCAAAGTTCGCCTACATTTGTCACACCTCCTTTTTCACCAGTGAGGGTAATAAGGGAGTTTTTCCAATTAAAGTGACATTATTCGATTTTTGGGATTTATTTTATTCAGAGTCGCCACCCGAATTTTTTACGGTGTTCCGGGATACCATTTATTTATTAAAATCCCAAAAACGAGGAATTTTGACTCCGCTAAATTGTCTGCGAACTAAAAAAACTGAGTAAGGAATTCTGTTAACCCGGGAGAAGGTGTTAGGCATTCCCGAGTTCCATGGTTCTAGCACGGTCGCTTAATGATTAAACTTGACCTAATTTGTTTGATTACTGATTTTAGTACCTAAATGCATTTTTTATATTTTTACCGCTTTTATTATTCACTTGTATTTGAAGAGTTATTTGGAGACGGGTCACGTATGCGTATACTATTTTAGTTTGGCGCATCAAGAATCATGTCACGCGTACGTGTACACAATTCGCAACACTTAGTTTATTTAAGAAGAAAAAAGTTTGGTCAAAACCTCGCGAACGCGTACCTTGATTTTATTTTGAAAATCGGCGCTTAAATCATGTCACGCGCACGTGTACACGATTTATCACGCTTAATTATTTAAGAAAAACTTAGCCAAAGTCGCGCGAACGCGTACCTTGATTTTATTTTGAAAAATTATAATTATGTCACGCAAACGTGTACATAACCACGATAATAATTTTAAAATGCGCCTAAAGCAAGCTACGATGTTCTTCCCTCTCCCTCACGCACATTCTAACTAGTAGAAGTAACAAAAATTTGCAAAAAAATTAATCAACCTAAAGAACGACCAAACAAAGTCATCTGTAAAACATAAGCCAATCGGAAATAAAGTTATTATCAAGTTAACCCAATTTTTCCTACTTTTGGAATACTTAATTTAGAAATGCATTTTATGCAATATGTTTATGCACTTCTGTCTCTCACGCACTTGAATTGATAAGGGGAAAGATAACAAATCTGCAAGTGTATATCTAATTTGTTATAGTGATAATGATATGATACAGTATAACAACTAGAATTAGCATATCAAATTGTTGTGTGGTTGTAGTTAAGCAGAAAATTTAGCCACGTACAAGCTTGTAACAATATCGATAAGCACATTTACACAAAATCTACTTTAGTGACCAGCCATAGAAATCTGATCAATCCTTCTTAGCAACTCAATCATCAACGATACAATAACACCAAAATAATTGATTAACAAAATAAAATCACAAGTGCAAGCATGCTAACAGAGAAGAGGGAATCCATCAACAACAGTCATCAAGCTATTGTAAAAAGATGAGATAAGAACAAAAAGAACCTTTTATAGATGCATCTGAGCTTCGATTCCTTGACAACTTTTGAAGCTAAAATACCAACAAAACTGCATCAAAAAACTGAACATAAACTCGACCAAATCGCCGGAAACTCGAAGCCGACTCAGGAAACTCACTAAACTCCGGTGACTTTACACGGCTAACATGGAGTTTAAACTGCAGCTCTTGTAGTAATGTAAGAAGTTGATTTTTGGACTATTTTAATGGAGGTTTTGTACATTTCTGGACTGGTTTTTGGGCTGGAGTAAAAGGGGTCTGCTTCGGTGACGAAAATCACCTTAAGAAGATGAGGTTTGGACATATTTTTCGCCGGTTTCAATGGAGATTTTGGCTGGAATTTTAAGAGTGCTTCAGGGGTGTTTCGATGGTGATTTTTGGAGAAGAAGCAGGCTGATTGTTGGTTGATTCTCGTGGCTGGTTTCAGAAATGTTTCTAGAGCAGGTACATTGCTGCTGCTATCGTCTCCAAGAAGATGAAGATCGGTCACTC
>ML272171.1:38914-52755 GCA_005239495.1 Nicotiana undulata | reverse complement strand
AGCTGGGAGTAACCACATCAATCCAAAGAAATAAAAAAAAAGGAGTGGGGATAACAAAATCTTAATTCTTGAGGAGGAGGAGAGTTGACTTCTTTAGGAGGAGGAACGACAGCTGCTTGAAGATCATGGGCTTCATCAGATGGAGAAAATTCAAGACCCCGCTGGGTCTTCTCCATGGCCTCTTTAGATTTAGCAATCTCAGCATTGAGGTCGAAACCCTCCTGGCCCATTTCCATTAACGTATCATGACGAGCACTCATATACGCCCAACTCACGTCAACGGCTGTCGCCTCTTCAAGGTCACTATAATCCTTTGACCATGCCTGAATTTCAATCTTCAAGCTATCCTTCTCAGCTTCGGCGGCTTCAAGGGCAACCTTCAAAGGTACAACTGAATCCTCCAGAGTTCGAACTTTGACCAGGGCTTCACGAAGATCCTCTTGAGTCTGGGAAAGATTCCGTACAAGTTCACTGGAGTATTCCTCCTTCTGCCCAAGCATATGCTTTAGATTCCTGATTTCCTCCGTGGCTTTCGACAACTGTTCAGCAAATGAGGATTCAAGAATGTATTTGTCCTTGTTGACCTGGCTTAAAGAAGCTCTCTCCACTGCTAACTCCGTAGCAGCAATCCTCAACTTCTCCTTTAAGGTATGCCTTTCCTCCACTAGAGCATCCATCTTTATCCTTAAGCCATCATATTGTGCCTTCATATTGTCAAAATCAAACTGAAGCTCACGCCAGATCTTTCAACTCATTCTCTGAATTTGAAACTCTCTTCATGAGTTCTAAGCTAATAAGGTGCGTCTACAAAAAACAGTAAAACAATAAAAACATGTTAAACTGATATTCGAAGAAAATTGTATGTATGAAAAATTCAAAGGCATACCTTCAAAGAATTTTGCACCACTTCGTTGGCCCAAGTAAGAGTTGAATGGCTATCAAGTTTGGACCTCTCTTCAGAGTCGATAAGAGGTTTGAGCCACACTTCAGGCTCACCTGTCTTCTTAAAAGACTCCCTCCGGCTGGAACCTCAATTATAACCCTCCGCATCTCCCTGCTGGAATACCCTAGGAAGCAGGAACAAAGGGAGCAGCAACAGATACGGACGAACGAAGAGCCGAGGGAGCCACAGGCACATCAACAAATACGGATGGATGAGGAGCTGAGGAAATAACAGATACGGACGGAGGAGTGGCAGTAATAGCAAGAAGAGTAGGAACAACAGCAAAATCAAGAAAGATAGTAGCTAAGGGAACATCATCAGGGTCAAGCTCAAACCCCTCATGGAAAAGAGCTCGGCAGGATCTTGAATCGGGGACTGAGATTCATCTCGGGAAGAAGAGGGCCTAATTTCCAACACGAAAGGAAGAGACTTGGGAGAAGATTCATCATATGAAACTACTCGCCTTCTTCTCGACCGGTGCACCAAAGCACCCTCTTTTCCTTCTTCCTCTTTCCCTCCAGAATGGGGATCAGTGACTTTTCTCTTCGAAGAACAGGCAAGGATGCTCTGAGCATGGGACAAAGACATCTTCGGGAGCGACGAACCAGATGCCCCACGGGCAGAAAACCCTATCAAGAAGAAAAGGAAACATTAAATGAGAATAAAAAGAACTCGGGTAAGGCAGAAAGTATGAAACACTTCACTTACCGTGGGTCTTAAGAATCCAATTGTACTTCATGGAAAAGAACTTCCAAGATCTTTCTTCAATAGGAGCGGCAGACAATATTCTTTCTACCCAATCACAAATATTGGAGATATTCTCGACGGTATTCATGATTGCTGAAAAAGAAGAGAAAAACAGATGCGGTATTAAAAACGCAATTCAAATCTAAATGAAGAAAATAGATACGAACCAAAAAGTACTTACGTGCACGGTTCCACTTCTCAGGGAAGGGAAGATTTTTTTCACCAACTAAAACAGCACTGGGAACGGCAACGTACCTGAGGTACCAACCTCTGTCCTTATCGTCACCTGGGTTACTAAAACTCTTTTACTCCGAGCAGCCAGAGTAAAAACCCCTAGACGAAATAAGACAGGAGAATATAAATGAATAAGATGGTGGAAGGTGAAAGGAAATGAAACCGTAGAAGCTAAAACTCTCAAGCAAGCAACTACTCGCCACACTAAAGGACCGACTTGTCCTAGACAGATATTGAAGAAGCGGAAAAACTCGATGATAACAGGGTCGATGGGAGGTTTAAATCCTAGTGTAAAAGGATAAGTGTAAACAAAGGAATAACCCGTCTTGTAAGACATATCCTCTGATTATTATTCGGCAAAAGAATAGGAACATTAGACTCCCAAGAACACTCCCTGCGGACAAGAGGAATGTGACCTTCAGTAATAATTGTCGCATACTTCTCTACACTCTCCAAAGAAGAAGACTGTTCAGCAATAGATGAATTTTCCCTTGTAAATATTATCTCAGCAGGAATAATTTCGTCAACTTTGGGTTCACGAATATCATCCTTACTCTTAGAAACAGAGTGAGAAGACCTAGCTCTAGGGGACAACAAAGACCTAGAGGAAGGAGGAGAAACCATAGGGGAAGAAGAACCTCTAGTAGAGGCAGATCCCAGACTCCTCAGTCGACCACCTCTCCGGCTCCTAGATGGAGCAGAAGAAGATGCCAAAGTCTCTACGTCTATAACCTTTTCTGGTTGGTTTGATAAAGACATCTTTACGAAAACAAAGGAAAATTCTTTGCAAAAGAGGAATTAAGTATCGAAGTGTTCCGTGAAAGTAAAGAAAGGAAGAAGACTATTTATACATAAGGGAAACCGTCAAAACATGGAAGAATAATGATGAAAAGTCACAATTAAAGATGTCACTTCGGGACTGATATACCTGCAAAAAGCCTTAAAAATGCCGATTCATTGCAGAGCCAATCACAAAAGGACACATGGAAGGAGCATTAAATGGAAGTGATAAACGACGACTGTGTTAATAAAAATATACAATGTTACGAAGCAAAGCAGCGGCAAAATATTCCCGCCATAAATGCATATCAACTTACCAAATATTAATCGATAAATATATGGTAAGTGGGGGGACTATCTGTATTGGTAAAAAAGAGTATCACACGTAAGCAAGACCTTGACAACTCAGCTAGCTACGTGGACCAAAGAAAACATCACAGATGGACATGATTTTATAAAGAGGTACGAGATTAACTCAACAAGCACGAGCGCGAGATTGACTCGACAGGCATGGGATTGATTCGTCAGCCACGAGTGCATCATCCACGGGAAACCCAATGAAGAAGAAGAGATGTGGTCGTAAAGAACCCAAACAAAACCACAGATAGATTCGAGAATCAACAGTTAATGACTTATACGTTATGTAACTCCTATATAATAGTAACGATTATCATTTGATGATCCTTTGTAACGCCTCATTAATGTAATAATTAGCAATTACTGAGAAATCATTACAGAAACCAAAATGTTATGCTAGGAAGCCCCTATATAAAAGGGAAGAATTGTAATCCATAGGATCATCTGAATTCTCGAATACAAACTGCTTTACTTTTCTTCATTCTATACTGCTTATTATTCCTTTATTCATTATATTATTCACTCGATTATCAGTAACCCGCATTTATCCTAAAATAGCTTTGGTCAAGGAATCTCATTCTTTGGTTAAACACCATTTCCCTTCAATTTTTAGATTTTTGGTTAATAGTAGAACTCCCCTAAATGGGTTCTTGAAGATGAAAGTGAAGAACCTTGCATGCATGTTCATTTATTGTCACAATCTAGTAAAGGGAAGTGGGTTAGAGTAAATAATCACAAAGAGGGGGTTGGTAATCGGAGGGGTCTCATAACATTCGATAAATGCCTAGGTGAGTTCGAATTGTGTTCATGATTCCCAATTCTAAGATGAATGTGTTACATTATGAATTAGATTGACGTTGCTTGATGGTCCGGTGATTTGGGAATAGGAATTAGAAGGGAAATTCGACTCCAGGTATGTATGGCTAACTTTAACCTTTGTAGAATTCTCTTGTTGGTGTCTGAGCATACGGTATGTGTACTTTGTTTGAGTATATCTGAATTGACTGACCAATTGTGTTGAGGCGTAATACTTCACTCCCTGAATTTCTTGTTGACTACTATGCTAGTTGAGATTGTGAAAAGTGGTTTGTTGTGCCCATCTTATTATGTGCAAAGCTCGTAAATGCTTGAGGGTATCGATATGAAAGTATGTGTTAATGAATGAAAGAATGTTAATGTGACCAAGTATGGGAATGCATATAACGGCTAAAACCCGTGTGTGGTAAGTAATGAAAGAGGGTATTGTGAAATGATATAATTGAGTTGAAGGATTATGGCAACACCGTGTACATGAATTACTTCTTGGTGGGAATTATCGTTCCTTGAGTCCACATAGCGAATTGTTGATATGAACTTGTTTTCCTTGTAATTAAGATCCTTGTGATTTAATTATTGGTGATTGTTGTTATGAAATGTGATTGTCTGGTGGGATCGGGTTGCACGCCGCAACACGAGGTAATAAGGGTGAATGAGGTAATAAGGGTGGACGAGGTAATAAGAGTGGCCGAGGTAATAAGGGTGGAATATGATTGTGTTGAAATGAGAATCTGTGAAACTCTTGAATATGGTGGTGTTGAAAGGAGAATCTGTGAAACTCTTGATTTTGGGTTGTTTCCGTTTCTGTGCAATACTTGTTGGTTCCATTAACTTTCTCTTATCTGTGTATTTCTTGATTGTACTTAGGGTAAAGTTTGTTCATACATACTAGTACTATTCCACAGTACTAACGTCCCTTTTGCCGGGGGCGCTACATATTTTATATGGATGTAGGTGGTTCCATAATAGGTAACTCAGCCCGCCGTTAGTGGTGCCTCCTCTTTATCTCTTCTGCAGTTTTGGTGAGCCCCTCTTCCTCTCGGGGCCGCGTGTGGATTATACTATCCTCTTTTGCTTATGTTTGAACGGTATAGCCGGGGCCTTGTTTCCGGCAAGTTATGTAAAACTCCTAAGAACTCTTAGAGGCTCCGTAGACACTGTATGGGTTGTATATGTGTATGTATATTGTGGTCGGTAGTTGTACTCACTCGTAATTGGGGATCGCAAATCAGAAATGTTATATGTAACTTGTAGATTTTGGAGTATATATTGTTGAAAACTAAAAGAGGAAAAATGAAATTTATATTGTAAAGTGTACTTTGAATCTAAATTGGCTAACTCTTATGGAATAATATACGTTATGAACACGGGGTAACACGTGGGGTAGGAAAGACAATCCAGGTCTGCTAGACTAGGTTCATCCGGTTAGGCGCCGGTCTCGTCCCTCGGTTTTGGGGCGTGACAAACTTGGTATCAGAGCCTAAGGTTTTAAAAGTGTCCTAGGATGTCTCGGAGCCGTGTCTAGTAAAGCCCTTCTTATAGGTGTGTTGTCGACCACATCTATAAGTAGGGGGCTGCATGGACATTTAGGAAAATACCCTTTCATTGTTACTCTGTATCGTGCGATGAAGTGAAAGGTGAGAATATCTTTATCTAACTCGCGCATTGTCCCAATTTTCAGTAAATGGAGCCCAAGAAGAGAGCTCGACTCGTCCTAGAGGCCAATTCCACCCCAAGTGTGGCCATAAATCCCTTATTTGATGGTGCGGGTGAGAATGATTCCCTGACCTTGATTATGCCTGACTCCTCTGTGCCAGGCCAGTCTATTCCTATTCCTGCTCCAACGGAGGGTACTGAAATCCCTCCCGCTGATGTTCCTGATCGTTCCTTAGTCCCAGCTTCCGGTCCCAGTATTTCTGGTGGGGACCTTAGGGGATCTATCCAGATGTTGACTCAGTTAGTAGCCTCCCAGGCCCAAAGCTCACAGGCTGCCCCTACGTCCTCTAGAGAGCAAGGGTATTCTTCAAGTTCTAGGGTCAACCAGTCTCTGCAGTTAGCCCCTCCGGAGTTCACAGGCACCGACCCAGAGGCCGATCCTCAAGATTTTGTAGATGAAATGTACAAGACTCTCTGGGTTATGAAGGCTACTAAAACAGAGGGAGTTGAGTTAGCTTCCTATCGTCTAAAGGGGGCAGCATATTCATGGTTTGAGATGTGGGAGAGTTCCTGTTGAGAGGGGAGCCCTCCGGCGAGGTGGGTCGAGTTTGTAGATGCTTTCATGGATCATTTCTTGCCTGCCAAGGTTATGGAAGCCCGTGCTACAGAGTTTGAGGTCCTTAAGCAGGGCCACATGAGTGTGTGGGAGTACCATATGGAGTTTGTGCACTTGTCCATCTATCCTACCCACATAATGCCGACTATGGAGGCCAGCGTTCGTCGGTTTGTTCAAGGCCTCGGTCCCTTGGTTGTCAATGAGGCTTCTACAGCTGCTTTGCATTCAGATATGAACTATAGTAAGATTGTGGGTTTTGCCCAGGCTACGGAGGCGCGGAAATTTAAAATAAGAATGGAGAGAGAGGGTAGTAGTAGGGCCCAGTCAGCGGGCAACCCCGGGGGCTGAGTTGGAGGTGGGAGATCAGCCCTTGGCAGAGGGTCAGCAGGGCCATCTCAGTCCTATGCTCAGTCTTCTGCCAGTGTACCGCCATCAGGGCACAATTATCAACAGGGAGGTCGCTTTGGTCCTGGTTCAGATAGCAGGAGGTTCCACCAGTCAGGTCGTTCTAGTGGAAGGTTTCAGCAGCAGCAGAGGGCCCCATGTCCTAAGTGTGCGAGGTTCCATTCTGAGCCATGTTACTTGGATATTCCAATATGCTATAGATGCGAAGTGAGAGGTCATATCCAGTGGGATTGTCGTGCGCCCAGTCAGGGCACAGGTAGGGGCACTGCCCAGCCGTCCAGTTCTTCAGCCGCTACATCTTCAGCACGCCCTCCAGCTCTAGCAGGGCGTGGTGAAAAAAGGGGTAGAGCACGGGGTCAAGGGGGACCCAGTCGGTTCTATGCTTTGAGTGGTCGCCTGAGTGCAGAGGCTTCTCCAGATGTTGTCACAGGTATCCTTACTGTCCAATTGCTTGATACTTATACTCTTATTGGTCCGGGGTTCTCTTTATTGTATGTTACTCCATTTACTGCTTCGAGTTTTGGGATAGAACCCGAACAACTTCATGAGTCATTCTCAGTGTCCACTCTGGTTGGTGATTCAATTACGGCCGCGCGAGTCTATAGTAATTGTGTTGTTACGGTGTGTGGTCGAGATACCACGGCCGACCTTATTGAGTTTAAGATGTTAGATTTTGATGTAATCATGGGAATGGATTGGCTTTATTCGTGCTTTGCAAAACTCGACTGCCGAACCGGAATTATGAGGCTCGAATTTCCTAACGAGCCTGTAATGGAAAGGGGATGATGTTGTGCCGAAGGGCAGGTTTATTTCCTATCTTAAAGCCTCCGAGATGATCAGGAAAGGATGTATCTATCGTTTGGTCCGAGTTACAAACACCACTTCAGAGGTGCCTGCTCCGGAGTCCGTGCCGGTTGTGAATGAGTTTCTTGAGGTGTTTCCGGATGAGCTTTCTGGAATTCCGCCAGATAGAGAGATAGATTTCGGGATTGATGTATTGCCAGATACACAAAAAATATCTATTCCACCTTACATAATGGCGCCAGCAGAATTGAGAGAGTTAAAGGAGCAATTAAAAGATCTATTAGAAAAAGGTTTCATTCGGCCAAGTGTGTCGCCTTGAGGTGCACCGGTTCTTTTTGTCAAAAAGAAAGATGGATCGCCTCGAATGTGTATTGATTATCGGCAGCTCAACAAGGTCACCATCAAGAATAAATATCCACTCCCTCGGATAGATTATTTGTTCGATCAGTTGCAAGGTGCTAGGTTCTTCTCAAAGATTGATTTACAGTCAGGGTACCACCAATTAAAGATCAGGGAGCAGGATATTCCTAAGATCGCCTTCAGGACTCGTTATGGACACATTGAATTTCTGGTAATGTCTTTTTGGCTAACCAGTGCCCCAGCAGATTTTATGGATCTTATGAATCGGGTTTTCAAACCGTTTCTTGACTTTTTTGTGATTGTCTTTATTGACGATATCCTTGTTTATTCGCGAAGTCGGGAAGATCATGCTAATCACCTCAGGGAAGTTCTGCAGACTCTTCATCAGCACCAGTTGTATGCGATGTTTTCAAAATGTGAGTTTTGGATAGAATCAGTCACCCTTTTGGGCCATGTTGTTTCTAGGGAAGGGATTCAAGTTGATACCCAAAAGATTGCAGCAGTAAAGGATTGGCCTAGACCAACGACCCCGACGGAGATTCGTAGTTTCTTGGGTCTAGCTGGGTATTATCGGAGGTTTGTAGAGGGATTCTCTACTCTCGCCTCCACATTGACTAAGCTGACGTAGAAAGCAGTTATGTTTCAGTGGTCCGATGCTTGTGAAAAGAGTTTTCAGGAATTGAAGTCGAGATTGACTTCGGCACCAGTGTTGACCTTGCTAGAAGGTTCAGAGGGATTCGTGGTTTATGGTGATGCTTCGAGAGTTTGTTTGGGGTGTGTGTTGATGCAATGTGGTAAAGTTATAGCGTATGCTTCAAGGCAGCTCAAGAATCAGAAGAAGAATTATCCGACGCATGATTTGGAGCTCGCAGCGGTTGTGTTTGCATTGAAAATTTGGCGGCATTATCTTTATGGGGTCCATGTGGACGTGTTCATAGACCACAAGAGTCTTTAGTATTTATTCAAGCAGAATGAGTTGAACTTAAGGCAGCGGAGGTGGTTAGAATTTCTCATGGATTACGATATAAATATTTTGTACAATCCACGAAAGGCGAATGTGGTAGCCGACGCTCTTAGTCGAAAATCCATGGGTAGCTTGGCACATTTGGAGGCCGGTCAGAGGCTTTTGGCTCGGGAGGTTTATCAATTAGCCAGTCTTGGGGTCTGTCTTTCGACCTCGGATGAGGGGGATGTCGTGATGCATAGTGGAGCGGAGTCTTCGCATGTAGCGAAAGTCAAGGAAAAGTAATTCAGAGATCCAACATTGATACAATTGAGGGAAGCGATTTTAAATCACAAGATTTCAGCCTTTTCACTTGGCAATGATGACGGTGTCTTGCGGTGTCAGGGGAGACTATGTGTTCCAGATGTGGATGATCTTCGGGATAGAGTAATGACAGAGGCTCATAATTATAGGTATTTTGTTCACCCGGGTTCTACAAAACTGTATCACGATCTCAAGGAGATTTATTGGTGGGGCAGTATGAAGAGGGGTGTGGCGGACTTTGTGGCTAGATGTCCGAATTGTCAGCAGGTGAAGGCCGAGCATCAGAGGCCCGATGGGTTGACGCAGCTCATGGAAATACGGATGTGGAAATGGGAAATGATAAATATGGACTTCGTGGTAGGGTTACCTCGCACTCAACGCAAGTTCGACTCAATTTGGGTAATAGTGGATTGACTCACGAAATCAGCTCACTTCTTACCAGTCAAGTCCACCGATACTGCCAAACAATACGCTCAGTTGTATATCAAAGAAATAGTCAGACTTCATGGCACTCCAGTTTCTATTATTTCGGATCGAAGGGCCCAGTTCACAACTAACCTTTGGAGGAAATTTCAACAAGGTTTGGGTACTCAGGTAAATCTCAGCACGACTTTCCACCCGCAGACTGATGGTCAAGCGGAGTGGACTATTCAGACGCTTGAGGATATGTTGCGGGCTTGTGTTTTAGATTTCAAGGGTAGATGGGATGATCACTTGTCGCTTATAGAGTTTTCTTACAATAACAGCTTCCATGCTAGTATTCAGATGGCCCCATTTGAGGCATTGTACGGTAGGAGGTGTAGGTCTCCGATCGGATGGATTGAGGTTGGTGAGGCAAAATTGTTAGGACCAGATCTTGTGCACCAAGCTATGGGAAAAGTTAGAGTCATTCAGAAGAGGATGAAAACTGCTTAGAGTCGTCAGAACTCCTATGTGGATATTCGTCGTAAAGATTTAGAGTTTCAAGTAGATGATTGGGTATTCTTGAAGGTATCTCCCATGAAAGGGGTGATGCGGTTTGGGAAGAAAGAGAAATTGAGCCCTAGGTATGTCGGGCTGTATCGGATCGCTCAAAGGATAGGGCAAGGCGTGTATAGGCTGGAACTGCCCCCTGAAATGTCATTAGTGCACCCGGTATTCCATGTGTCTATGTTGAAGAAAGTGGTTGGAGATCCCTCCGCCATCGTGCCAGTTGAGTCTATTGAGGTTAATGAAGCATTATCGTATGAAGAGGTTCTGGTTGCTATTATTGATAGGCAAGTCCGTAGGTTGAGGAACAAAGAAATTACTTCAGTTAAAGTGTTGTGGCGAAGTCAACGGGTCGAGGAAGCCACGTGGAAAGCGGAAAGTGAAATGAAAGAAAAATATCCCCATTTGTTTGAACAAGTCTAGTAGTGATCGTGAGAACTGCCATCTCTAAGTGAATACACCTTTGTGTTTAATTTCGTGCAAGAACACTTCACTCTCCTAATTTCCTTACTATTGTAGCCCCTCAAAGTTGTGCCATATTTGTGTAACATTGTGATTGTTTGGGTAATGTACAACTCAAAGTAAGCTAAATTTATGTGCAATTCATGTGGTAGTTAGATGATATGCAAGTGGCGGTTTTAACTGAATTATGTATAAGCAGGTTGAAGTAATTGAATTGTATATGATTTGATGGGATAACTGAATTATGTGCGAACTGTCGGAGTAAGTGAAATTATGTGAAACTCGTGTGATGGTTAAATGATTAATAGAAGTGTAGATTGGTAATGATTAATTGAGGTGTATATGGCATGTGGAAGTAATTGAATATATGCAAGTTGTTGAGGTAACAAGGTTATATACAAGTTGTTAGAACAACCGCATTATGTAGCATTTAATTGGTCAAGAACATGTGTTTCGGGGGCTCTCTGACAGGTAGATAGGCCTAATTACAGAGGAAACTCTGGCGAATTTTCAGAAAATATCAGAGTTAGTGAAAATTGGGGGTTGGCATATTGTGTTTTCAAAACCAAATGACTTTCAGATCCTCATTCGAGGACGAATGATTTTAAGTGGGGAAGAATGGAAAGACCCGTAAAATTCTATGTCTAAAAATAATGCCCGAATAGATCCCTGTATTGTTATAACTGTAGAAACTCTTAAAACAGACCTATTTTGAGTAAAAAGTACCCCGAAACTTGAAAAATAAATTTTTCCAGAATTGTGTTGTTATGCGACGCACTATGCGATCGCATAACATGTATGCGGACCGCATAATGGTTGCATACCTGGATAAGCTATTGTCCAAGAATGCGATCGCATTTTGGGTATGCGGACCGCATAGTTGTCGCATTCTTGCCCCGTGGTTTTTTTGAAGGAGGTTATGTGACGCACTATGCGATCGCATAACAGGAATGCGGACCGCATAGTGGTTGCATACCTGGGCAGATTGTTTTCCCATTTTGGCCCATTCGAGGGCCAACTATGCGACATGAATGCGATCGTATTCCTGACCGCATTTCTGTGTCGGGGCTCCGATTTTCTAAATCTAAAACCCGACCCCCTATTTAATAAAACACCCCCCCCCCTTCATTTTTAAGGAATTTCTTAACAAAATAGAGAGAGGGGAGAGAGGGTTTTTGAGAGAGAAAGCTCCTTCTGTATCAATCTGATTTTTCCAAAATCACTCAAGCCCAGGAATTTCGAATAATCTTCTTCTTCATTCTAACAGGTAAGTCCCCACCCCATTTCCCTTATATTTCCAGATTTTTGGTTAGTAGTTGAACTCTCCTAAATGGGTTCTTGAAGATGAAAGTGAAGAACCTTTCATGCATGTTCATTTATTGTCACAATCTAGTAAAGGGAAGTGGGTTAGAGTAAATAATCACATAGAGGGGGGAGGGGGTTGTTAATCTGAGGGGTCTCATAGTATCCGATAAATGCCTAAGCGAGTTCGAATTGTGTTCATGATTCCCAATTCAAAGATGAATGTGTTACATTATGAATTAGATTGACGTTGCTTGACGGTCCGGTGATTTAGGAATAGGAATTAGAAGGGAATTTCGACTCCAGGTATGTATGGCTAACTTTAACCTTTGTAGAACCCTCTTGTTGGTGTCCAAGCATACGGTATGTGTACTTTGTTTGAGAATATGTGAATTAACTGTCCACTTGTGTTGAGGCGAAATACTTCACTCCCTGAATTACTTGTTGACTACTATGCTAGTTGAGATTGTGAAAAGCAGTTTGTTGTGCCTATCTTATTATGTGAAAAGCTCGTAAATGTTCGATGGTATCGATATTAAAGTATGTGTTAATGAATGAAAGAATGTTAATGTGCCCAAGTGTGGGAATGTATATCATGGCTAAAAACCGTGCGTGGTAAGTAATGAAAAAGGGTATTGTGAAATGATGTAATTGAGTTAAACGATTATGGCAACACCGTGTACATGAATTACTGCTTGGTGGGAATCATTGTGCCTTGAGCCCGCATAGTGAATTGTTGCTATGAACTTGTGTTCCTTGTAATGAAGATCTTTGTGATTTAATTGTGGTGATTGTTGTTATGAAATGTGATTGTCTGGTGGGATCGGGTTGCACGCCGCAACACGAGGTAATAACGGTGAGTGAGGTAATAACGGTGGACGAGGTAATAACGGTGGACGAGGTAATAAGGGTGGAATGTGATTGTGTTGAAATGAGAATCTGTGAAACTCTTGAATATGGTGGTGTTGAAAGGAGAATCTGTGAAACTCTTGATTTTGGGTTGTTTCTGTTTTTGTGCAATACTTGTTGGTTCCATTAACTGTCTCTTATCTGTGTATTGCTTGATTGTACTTAGGTAAAGTTTGTTCATACATACTAGTACTATTCCACAGTACTAACGTCCCTTTTGCCGGGGGCGCTACATAGTTTATATGGATGTAGGTGGTTCCATAGCAGGTCGCTCAGCCTGCCGTTAGTGGTGCTTCCTCTTCATCTCTTCAGCAGTTTTGGTGAGCCCCTCTTCCTCTCGGGGTCGCGTGTGGATTACACTATCCTCTTTTGCTTATGTTGTAAACGTATAGCCGGGGCCTTGTTTCCGGCAAGTTATGAAAACTCCTAAGAACTCTTAGAGGCTCCGTAGACACTGTGTGGGTTGTATATATATATGTATATTGTGGGCGGTAGTTGTACTCACTCGTAATTGTGGATCGCAAATCAGAAATGTTGTATGTAACTCTTACATTTTGGAGTATCTATTGTTGAAAACTAAAAGAGGAAAATGGAATTTATGTTGTAAAGTGTACTTTGAATCTAACTTGGCTAACTCTTATGGAATAATGCATGTTATGAACACGGGGTAATACGTGGGGTAGGAAAGGCAATCCAGGTCCGCTTGAATGGGTTCATCCGGTTAGGCGCCGGTCTCGTCCCTCGATTTTGGGGCGTGACAATCATCATCATCATAGAACATTCACCTCTGTGGGCATCATCATCATCATATAATATCCGGCCTCAAAGAGGACTCGGTAAACCCAACTGATCAGTTGTTGCACAATAGGTGCCATACCCGGCCGACTATAGCGTGGCTCGGTAGAGTAAAATAGATACATATATATAATTCATGCAGGACTCATTGGAATCATGTCCTGAACATTTCAGAGTGACGTAAGTTCGATATTCTTCGTACACATCATTAGGGCTAACTCTTCATCGAGAATCTTATAAGAATCAGGAAGTACCGACAACATTGATAACATAAGAATAAGAGAACCAACCTCAACATCAATTGTTCCATAAGAAGGGAAACAATGTAAGTACTTCTAGCTTCTAAGAGTAGAGTATTTTTGGAAGCTCGTTCATTGCTTTACGTACAATCGGAGTCGTGCAAAAGAAGGAAAGGGATA
>ML272171.1:0-38557 GCA_005239495.1 Nicotiana undulata | reverse complement strand
CACACCCTTCCTCCTCCAAAACTCCACAAAACAGTAGTAAAACACGCAGCCCAACAGCAACACAAAAAAGTCCGCTACAAGTCAAATAACTCGAACTCACGGCTTCCGATCACCGTCCCGTGAGTTCTAACTATTAGGAAACATATTTATCAACCTTACTTGATATTTAAGCACTTAAATACAGATATTAGACATTTCTTAACTATGCAGTAACTTACAAAACTCTAACTACAAAGAAAAAGGAGAGGCGGTATAATGACACTTACGTCGTAGGGATCGTTTTGATGTTATCGTTTCTCGATTTCATGCCCGGGATGATAATCTTCTTTGAAACCCTAGAAGATAGATTGAGGTTATGTTTATGGGTGTTCTATGGTCGAGTTATGCTGAATAATGAAGAGAAAGACGACCTAAGAATTATATATATCAACTTTGGAAAAGTCAAAGAGGTGCTTGGCACCCTAGGATTGGTCCACCTTCCGACGCTTATATCTTTTTATCCCGATATCGTATGAATGAACGGTTAATAGAGTATGAAACTAAATTCCAAGACCTTAAATTTGGTATATAATATGTCCCAATAAGACCTCATATAACACATGAAATGTATTGCTAAAAAATCTCTAGTGATCCACCTACTTGTCACTTATGATTTCTGCGCAGTCTCTCGAAACTGCAAATATCTCTCTATTCCTACATCATATCGATGAATTATTTAATGCATTGGAAACTATACTCATAGATCTTAAATTTGGTTGGTAGATCATCAAATAATTCCAAGTATATTGGGATAAAATCTCAATTACATTTGACCAAAATTTAAGCACATTATGAGTGTAATTTGTGAAGACCTTTGCCAATATTTTCTTCAATTGGTTTAGCTTCTAAGCTGTCAAACCCTCTTGGTACTCGCTATTCATGATCTTAAATATTTGTAACCTCCAATGTAAAATGATTAACTTACTTTATATTTCATCAAATATAATCTTATTTCTGAGCTTATATCAATTGACTTACGATGTACTCTAACGTACAAAAATATGGGGTGTAACACTTTTACTTGTTTAATTTGCTTAATTTACGTGCCATATCGGTCGATTTCTATGGGGAGGACGAGAGTAAAAGCACGAATGGTGATGTCGTGCACTTGTTTGATTGGAAACTACGTCTGAAAGACAATTATTGAAAAGTAAAGTTTAAAGGCATTTACCTTGAAGGAAACTATGTTCGCAAGGTTATTATTTCCCAAAGGTATGTTTGCGAAGCATTTATTTGATAGAAGCTATGTTTGGAAAACAGTTACTAGAAAGGTACATTTGAAAAGCTTTTGTTGAAAGGAATTTGTGTTTGAGGTTTTCGTTTTGTAAGGTATATTTATATATCGTTAGAGGAAGTGTATTTCGAAGGAGACTTTAGTCAAAATAAAGTGATTATATTTTTAAAGCTTTCAATATAAACTTACGATTTAAGGGTTTCACTCGAAGAATTGACTAAATTGTAGGAGTTGTTGGCTAAGTCTTGAGGGGGAAATTAGGGCAGTGCTGAGTTACTATTGTTTTTACCGTGTTGTGGTTTCTGCTTTTGATTCGTACCCCCGTCCTTTCTTTTGTGTAATATTACGATGTTCTGTGTTATTTGCTGTATCTTCCTTCCGCTTTGTACTTGTTATGTTGATAATTATATGGTAGGAGTTAGACAGGTGTCATGTCACGTCATTCCTATATGTATGTCTGTTTAATTTATTAGACCAGTGGGTGTCTTGACTAGTCCTCGTCACTACTCCACCGAGGTTAGTGCTGATACTTACTAGGCACCGATGTGGTGTGCTCACGCTACTCTTCTGCACATTTTTTTGTGCAAATCACAGGTCTTTGCATAGCAGTTGATCGATAGCTAGCAGCGCGGTTGCTGTTTTTGAGACTCGAGGTAAAACCGCTCCAGCGTTCGCCATGGCCTGGTCGCGTTCGTGAAGTGTATTCCCCCCAGTGCTTCGCGTTCGCGTCCAAGGCTACGCGTATGCATAACACAAAAATGACCCCAGTGCACTTCTACTCTATGCGTTCGCGAGTGAAGAAACGCAAAAACGAAGAACACTTCGTCTGTGCACCAGAAACAACAAAAACAACATTTCTTTCTAAGTTTAAAACATCTCGTAACCTACCCGAAACTCACCCGAGCCCTCGGGGCTCTAAACCAAACATGCACGCAAGTCTAAAAACAACATACAGACTTAAATATCATAATAAACTTGTATCGAGCTCCGGAACCAAATTACGGGCTCCATACCAATGAATTCACACTTTAATTCATTTCTTTATTTCTTTAAAAAATCCAGCGAAACAATTTTCTTTAAAAATTTATTTCTAAAGCTAGGCTAGGGACTTCGAAATTCAATTCCGGGCATACGCCCAAGTCCCATATTTTACTGTGGACCTCCCGGGATTATCGGAACACAAATTCGGGTCTGTTTACTAAAAATGTAGACCAAAGTCAACTAAAAACCAAATTTTTAACTCTAAAATACTATTTCTATATTTTCACATAAAAGCTTTTTAGTTTCACGCCCGGACTGTGCACGCAAATCGAGGTAATTAAAATTAGACTTTTTAAGGCTAATGAGACCAGATTAGTATCTCAATACATAAGATGACCCTTTGGGTCATCACAATCTCCACCTTTAAAACAAACGTTTGTCCTCGAATGGACATAGAAATTTACCTGAACTTGCAAACAAGTGGGGATATCTACTCTGCATGTCCGACCCGGACTCCCCAGTAGCCGCCTCAACAGGATGACCTTTCCACTACACTCGAGCTGAGGGATAACTCTTTGATCTCAACTGGTGAACCTGCCAGTCTAAAATGGCTACCAGCTCCTCCTCATACGTCAAATCTTTGTCCAATTGGACATAACTGAAACCTAACACATGGGACGAACACCATGATATTTCCAAAGCATAGACACATGGAATACCGGATGAACTGAGGATAACCCTGGAGGCAACGCAAGTCTATAAGCTACCTCTCCCACTCTCTCGAGAATCTCAAATTGTCCGGTATACTTAGGGCTCAATTTTCCCTTCTTCCCAAACCTCATAACACCCTTCATGGGTGATACCCGAAGTAATACTCTCTATCCAACCATGAATGCCACATCACGAACCTTACGGTCGGTATAACTCTTTTTCCTAGACTGAGTTGCACGCAGTCGATCCTGTATAACCTTGACCTTATGCCTCCTGAACTGAGTCTGTACCCAATAACCGAGCCTCTCCCGGCTCAAACCACCCAACTAGCGATCTACACCGTCTACCATATAATTCCTCATACGGAGCCATCAGAATGCTCGACTGATAGCTATTATTGTAGGCAAACTCCGCTAACGGCAAGAATGGATCCCAAGAAGCTCCAAAATCAATAACACAGGCGCGGAGCATATCCTCCAAGATCTGAATAGTACGCTCGGACTGCCCGTCCGTCTAAGGATGGAATGTTGTGCTCAACTCAACCCGTGTACCATACTCACGCTGAACTGCCCTCCAAAAGTGCGAAGTAAACTGCGTACCCCAATTAGAAATGATAGAAACATGCACACCGTGAATGCGAACAATCTCTCGAATATATATCTCTACCAACCGCTCTGAAGTATAAGTACTTTCCATAGGAATGAAGTGTGTTGGTTTAGTCAGCCTATCCACAATAATCCAAACAACGTCGAACTTCCTCTGAGTCCGTGGGAGTCCAATAACGAAGTCCATAGTGATACGCTCCCACTTCCACTCAGGGATCTCTATCTGCTGAAGCAAACCACTGGTTCTCTGATGCTCATACTTCACATGTTGGCAATTTAAGCAACGAGCCACATAGGAAACAATATCTTTCTTCATTCTTCTCCACCAATAATGTTGTCGCAGGTCCTAATACATCTTGGTTGCACCCGGGTGAATAGAATACTTAGAACTGTGAGACTCCTCAAGAATCAACTCACGAAGTCCATCATCATTAAGCACACATATACGACCCTGTATCCTCAAAACACCGTCGTGTCCAATTGTAACCTTCTTGGCACCAGCGTGCCGAACTATGTCCCTAAGGACCATCAAATGCGGGTCATCATCCTACTAATATCTAATACGCTCAAATAAAGAAGAATGAGCGACTGTACAAGCTAGAACCCTGCTGGGCGACATATCCAACCTCACGAACTGACTTTCCAAGGTCTAAATGTCTTAAGCTAACAGTCTCTCACCGACTAGAATAAATGCAAGGCTGCCTATACTCACCGCCTTCCTACTCAATGCATCGGCCACCACGTTGGCCTTCTTTAGATGATACAATATAGTGATGCCATAATATTTCAACAACTCTAACCATCTCCTCTGTCTCAAATTAAGGTCCTTTTGCTTCAACAAGTACTGTAGACTGCGATAATCCGTGAAAACCTCACACGGCACACCATAGAGATAGTGCCTCCAAATCTTTAGTGCATGAACAATGGCTGCCAACTCTACGTCATGGACCGGATAATTCTTCTCATGGACTTTCAACTACCGAGACACATATGCAATCACCCTGCCCTTCTGCATCAATACCGCTCCAAGCCCAACACGGGAAGCATCACAATATACCGTGAAAGATCCTGAACATGATGGTAACACCAAAACCGGTGTTGAAGTCAAGGCTGTTGTGAGCTTCTGAAAGCTCGCCTCACACTCGTCCGACCATTTAAATGGGGCACATTTCTAAGTCAATTTAGTCATTTGGGCTGCTAAAGATGAAAACCCCTCAACAAAACGACGGTAGTAACCCGCCAAACCCAAGAAGCACCTGATTTCCGTGGCTGTAGTGGGTCTAGGCCAGTTCTTGACTGCCTCAATCTTTTTAGGATCTACCTGAATACCCTCTGCTGATACGATGTAACCCAAGAAAGCTATTGAATCTAACTAGAAGTCACACTTTGAAATTTTTTCATACAACTGATTATCCCTCATAGTCTAGAGCGTTATACGGAGGTGCTTTTCATGCTCCTCTCAGCTGCAGAAGTATATCAGAGTATCATCGATGAACACAATTACGAAAGAATCCAGATGAGGCTTGAAAACCCAATTAATCAAATACATAAAGGCTGCTGGAGCATTAGGCAACCCAAAAGACATCACCAGAAATTCATAGTGCTCATACCTCCACCGAAAGGCTGTCTTAGGAACATCGGACGCCCTATCTTCAGCTGATGGTAGCCTAATCTCAAATCAATTTTCGAAAATACCATGGCACCCTGAAGCTGATCAAATAAATCATCAATTCTCTTAAATGGATATTTATTCTTGATAGTAACTTTATTCAACTGCCGGTAATCTATTCGCATCCTCATCGATCCATATTTCTTTTTCATGAACAACATTGGTGCACCCCAAGGCGAGACACTAGGTCTAATGAAACCCTTATCAAGCAAGTCTTGCAACTGCTCTTTCAATTCTTTCAATTCCGGTGGGGCCATTCGGTATGGAGAAATAGAAATAAGCTGAGTTCCCGGAGCCACATCAATGCAAAAGTCAATATCCCTGTCGGGTGGCATCCCCGACAGGTCTGCAGGAAATACCTCGGTAAACTCACGTACAATACTAAATCTATAGAAGGAACCTCAGCATCAGAGTCACGAATATGAGCCAAATAAGCCAAACACCCCTTGTCAACCATGCGACGAGCCTTGGCATAAGAAATCACTTTGCTGGGAGAATGACCATGAGTCTCTTTCTATTCTAATTGAGGCAACCCCGGCAAGGCTACAGTAACTGTCTTGGCGTGGCAGTCCAAAATAGCATAATAAGGTGACAACCAATCCATGCCCAAAATGACGTCGACATCAACCATGTCAAGCAGTAGAAGATCAAAACTAGTTTCAAGACCCTTAAAAACGACCACACACGAATGATACACACGATCTACAACAATGGCATCCCCCACAGGCGTGGACACATAAATGGGGACATTTACGGATTCACGGGGAACAACCAAATGCGAGGCAAAATATGAAGACACATAAGAATAAGTAGACCCCGAAACAAAACTGAAGCATCTCTATTTCAAACTGTAATGATCCTTGTGATAACAGCATTGGAGGACTCCGCCTCAGGTCTTGGTGGAAATGCATATAACCGGGGCTGGGCCCCGCCAGCCTGAACCACGTCTCTAGGAGGACCTCTAATAGGCGGACTTCCACCTCTAGCGGGTTGGCCTCCACCTCTAGCGGCCTGACCTCCACCTCTAACAACCTACCCCTACCTCTGGCTACCTAACCTCTACCCATGGCTGGTTGGGCAGGTGGTGTTGCAGCTCGCGCCGTAACTATGGCACGAGAACCCTTGTACTGATGCTGACTACCTAAAAATTTCGGACAAGCTCTCCAAATATGCCCATATTCACCACACTCAAAATATCCCTCCAGATATGAAGACTGACCCTGACGAGCCGGTTGACCACGATAATAACTCTACAGAGGAGGTGCTCTGATAGGAGCTGAAGGAGCACTATAGACTAGCTGAGTGGAAGGAGGCATATAAGAATCACGACCACCTGAAGTACCATGTGAAGCCTGAAATGCTGAATGGAATGGACTCTGCTGAAATTAACCCTGCCTCCAGATGAGGCACCACTGAATCCACCGGAATTGAGAGGTATATTTTTTGACCCATGACCTCCCATCCCGAGAATCGACCTAAATCTCATGGCCACATCAACCACATCCTGAAAAGAAATCTCGGTCCCTGTCTCCTTAGCCATCTGCAATCTGATGGGCTGAGCAAGGCCCTCAATAAAGCGCCTGACCCTCTCTCTCTTTGTGGGCAACAAAACAATTTCATGTCTAGCCAAATCCACAAAGCGATTCTCATATTGGGTCACAGTCATGCTGCCCTGCTGAAATCTCTCAAATTGACGATGTTTCTCTTCTCTAGTAGTAACAGGAAAAACCTTCTCCAAAAAGAGATGCGAAAGCTGATCCCAAGTCAAAGCAGGTGACCCAGTTGGTCTAGTCAACAAGTAATCCCTCCACCATTTATTGGCGGAACCATTCATCTGAAAAGCGGCAAAGTCGACCCCATTGGTCTAAAAAATACCCATATTCTGAAGTACCTCATGACAGCTATCAAGATATTCCCAAGGATCCTCTGAAGTGTCACCACTGAAATGAACAGGGAAGAGCTTAATGAACTTGCCCAATCTCTACAAAGCATCGGTGGACATAGCTTCTCCATCAACGGGCGGTGCTGCAGCAACTGGCTGAATTACCCCAATTGGATTGGCTGCTCGGGTCTGATCCTGAGGAGTAGTCTGATTAGGAGTGTGGGTAACATGAGTCTTAGCCCCTCCTCCAACCTGAGATGCGGTCGCTGCCACGGGGAATGTGCCAGTCTGGGCTACACTCTCCATAATGCCCACTAATCTGAAAAAAGCGTCCTGAAGCAGCGGGGTAGTAATAAATCCCTCTAGGACCTGAGTTGGTCTCCCTGGAACGATCTGAGCTAGAACCCCCTCATTAACCTCGATCTGGGGCCAGCTGGGGCTGTTGTCTGAGAAATGGGCTAAGTCCTGGCCCTGCCTCGGCCTCTACCCCTAGTAGGAGCTGCTGCTGCTGGAGGACCGGAGTGTTGGTCAGCAGAAGATGAACCACGTGTTCTCTCCATCTACAAGAGAATATAAGAATTCAATCAGTATGTGAGATAACAAGAATCGCGCGACAGAGAAGAAATAAAATGAGTTTGTTCCTTACTTCATACCTTTCGAGAGATAAGTATAGACATCTCCGTACCGATCCTTTAGACTCTATTAAGCTTGTTCATGAATTTTGAGACCTAGGCAACCTAGTGCTCTGATACCAACTTGTCATGACCCAAATTCCCAACCCTCGGGATCGTGATGGATCCTAACACCACACTTGCTAGGCAAGCCAATGTTAGAAATTAATTAACCATTTTCTTTTAAAAATTTGCTTAAACATGAATAAACCATTTAAAATAAACACGAAATCTAATACTTTCCAATAAATGATATCATGAATAATATTTGAAATAATAAACGGACCACGAGCTAATACTAACTATAAAACTACCCAGGATCTGGTGTCACAATTCACGAACTACTAAAGAATATAACAAATAATTGGCTGAAAGAAATGTATCTCTATTTTGAATGAAATAAAATAGTATCTAAATAATAAAGGGAAGACTCCAGGAATCTGCGGACGCCAACTAATCTACCTTGTGTCTCCGAGCGAATGATAACAGCTACTACTTTCACTTAGCTTTGGCCGGTACCTCGATCTGCACAAGAAGTTCAGAGTGTAGTACCAGTACAACTGACCCCATGTACTGAGTAAGTGCCGAGCCTAACCTCGACGAAGTAGTGACGAGGCGACGACGGGGCATTTATAACATAACCTGTCAACAATGTATAATAAAGTGAGAAGGAAATTTCTAAACAAAACAAAACAATAATCTGTAGCAATAAATAAAATAACTCAGCTATAACTACTTCTCACATAAGTTTCCAAATTTCCAAATTTCAATTTAAAATAACCGTAAGTGCATAGTGTGAGAAACAATAGAGTAAAACAGTAAGTTTTCAAATATTTGTGTTTAAAATCAGTAAATTATAAATGTCCTCCCTTATTGCTCCTTGTTGCGATGCGCAACTGTCACGACCCGGCATCCCACCTTCGGGCCATGATGGCGCCTAACGTTGAACCCGCTAAACAAGCCAACGTTTGACCAAATAAACTCATTGAAAATTGAAATGAACAAGATAACTAAGGCATCGATGGTCAACAATATGAAGGTTAACTAAATTCAAAATAATATAGCAACTTCGAAATAAAACCCATATACATAACCCAGAGCAGGTGTCACATACTCACGAACTATATAAGAGATTACTAAATACAATGGTTTGAAAATAAGTACATATGTCTGTCTTTGAAACTATAAGGTAAGACATAGCTGAAAGTGAAGGGTGGAAGGTGACGCCAAGGCCCACGAACGTCTGCGGGTCTACCTCGATGTCTCCTATATGAAATGATGAAAATCTCCGACCGTAAGTGACCACCGGGTCCGGCTGCGTAGTCTGCACAACATAAAGAAGTGCAGGTGTAGCATCAGTACAACCGACCCCATGTACTGAGTAAATGCCGAGCCTAACCTTGGCGAAGTAGTGACGAGGCTAGGACCGACAAAAATATATGTATCTATGCAGTTCTATATAATAACAGGAAAATATCGACGGAAATAAGCAAGTAAAAACAAATACGGGGAGAACATGCTGGAGGTAAAAGGGGAAACAAAATGCTAGCACGGTAGAACAGGGTAATAACTGAAATATAAAAAGGTAAAAGCAGGAATTTAACGTCTCAGCACAGATAAGGAACAGCAAAAGGCACGACATGTCCCCTCGTGCATAATCTCGCAATCACTCGGCACGGAATGTCCCCTCGTGCATATATAGTAACACTCGGCACAGAATGTCCCCTCGTGAAATAAATAATCAATGATCAACACGGCATGTCCCCTGTGTGATAAATAATAAACAATCAGCACGGCATGTCCCCTCGTGCGATAAATAATAAACGATCAACACGGCATGTCCCCTCGTGCGATAAATAATAAACGATCAACACGACATTTCCTCTCGTGTGATAAATAATAAACAATCAGCACGGCATGTCCCCTCGTGTGATAAATAATGAACAATCAGCACGGCATGTCTCCTCGTGCGATAAATAATAAACGATCAACACGGCATGTCCCCTCGTGTGATAAATAATAAACAATCAGCACGGCATGTCCCCTCGTGCGATAAATAATACAAAAGCAGCAATATAATGCGAACATCAATAATGAGAAATCTCAAGTATAAGAAAATGCTCAATAAAATTCTATCATCCCGGCAAGGGAATCAGCTATAACCAACCTCGCATCAGAAATACAGTTTCAACAATAAAAGCCTCAACTAAAACAAATAACACAATAACTCCCCATGTCATGAAACAACGTCAAGGTATCACTTCTAAATCACCAGTTACTCATAATACAGAGAATATTAAGAACACGATATGATTCATCACGTTTGACCTACGGGCATCCTTGACCATAACATATAGGAACCCGTCACCTCACCTATACGTTGGACATGAATTACACATAGCAAACAAGACTCTATACCTATTCCCTCAAGCTAAGGTTAGGCCAAACACTTACCTCAGCTCCAAAGTGCAAGTCAAGCCTCAATCACAGCCTTTCCTCTCAAATCCAACTCTGAATCGATAATATCTAGACATAATGGATTTATTAACATCAATAATTACTCAATAAACAAACTCCAAGGCCTAATTATACATTTTCTACTATTCTTCCAAAAATACTAAAATTTGACCCCGGGCCCGCATGCCCGAATTCCGAAAATTCTCGGACGAATCACTCACCCATAGCCTAAGGATAATTAGTATGAAGTTTCTACTTGATTTCATAGCATTAATTGGATAGTTCACCAAATTCCCAAAAATCCCATTTACTACTCAAAACCTAGATTTTCTTTTCTAAGAATTAGTAGTTAATCCCCTTGACAATTCATGAATTAAACTAGTAAAATAGAATGAAATTACTTACCTCTACTGGAAGTGGGTCGAGGAATGGTAACTCAAGCTCTTAGGACCCTTCAATGGAGGTTGGAATGGGTGTAAATGAAGGAAACCCGAGTTTTTGACACTTAAATACAGGCTGCCTACAGGGGTTCCCGCACCTGTGACCCTAGGACCGCACCTGCGAGGAAAATGGTCGGGGGAGCTAGGTTTGCACCTGCGGTCCCGCACCTGCGAAAAAAGAACCGCACCAGCGAGGCTGGAACCGTAGGAGCGGTCCCGCACCTGCGGCTGGGCAACCGCACCTGCGGTCACACCAGCAACAGCTGCACCAGCAGTTGTTTTAGCAGGTTTTTAGCCCCGTTTGGGGTCTGAGAGGCACGTGGGCCCACCCGAGCCCCCGTCTAAAAATACCAATGAGTCCCAAATTATTATACGGGCCTGCTCGAGCCCACGGAACACTCAAAACAACGCTAAAACTCAAAATCACACCCCAAAACCCCTAAAACCATAACTTAAGAAACTTCAAGTTCTTGATTTCTATAAACATGTGCCAGACCGACCTATACGACTCGGAATGACATCAAATTTTGCGAACAAGTCATAAATTACATTACGGAACCATTCCCAGTCTCGAAATCACATTCGAACCTCGATAACATGAAATCACATTCCAAACCAGATTTCAAATTCTATGAAAATCCTCAAAACTTCACTAACTCTCAATTTCCCATTTTTTATCCGAAACCCATCAAATCAAGTCCGTTCCTTACCAAATTTCACAGATAACTTAAATATCACATATTGAACCTGTTCCGGGCTCCGAAACCATAACACGGGTCCGGTAACGCAGGTTTCACATCGAGGTTCATTTTTATAGCCTTTATTATTTTTTAGAAAACAATTTTCTTTAAAAATTTATTTCTCGAATTGGGGTCCTCAGAATTCGACTCCGGGCATACGCCCAAATCACCTATTTTCCTACGGACCTTCCAGGACCGCCAGATCACGGGTCCGGGTCATTTTACCAAAAATGTTGATCAAAGTCAACTTTATTCAATTAATTATTATAAATTTAACTCTTTATCAAGTTTCGACATAAAGGCTTCCCGGCTATGCGCCCGGGCTGCGCACGCACATCAAGGTGAGATTAACGGAGGCTTTCGGGGCCTCGAAACACAGTCATAATTAAATTTACATAAGATGACCTTTTGGGTCATCACAATCTCCACTTCTGAAACAAACGTTCGTCCTCGAACAGACATAGAAGGGTACCTGAATCGGGGAAAAGGTGGGGATATCGGCTCCGCATATCGGACTCGGACTCCCAAGTAGCTGCCTCAACAGGCTGATCTCTCCACTGAACACGAACCGAAGGATAACTCTTCGATCTCAATTGACGAACCTATCGGTCTAATATAGCTATTGGCTCCTCCTCGTAAGACAAATCCAGGTCCAACTGGACACCGCTGAATTCAAGTACATGATATGGATCCGCAATATACCTCCAGAGCATAGACACGTGAAATACTTGATGCACAACTGACAAGCTAGGTGGCAAGCTGTAGGCCACCTCTCCCACCTTATCCAAAATCTCAAATGGTCCAATGTACATAGGGCTCAACTTGCCCTTCTTCCTGAACCTCAGCACGCCCTTCATAGGCGACACTCGAAGAAATACGCAGTCTCCTACCATAAAGGACAAATCTCGAACTCTACGATCCGCATAACTCTTTTGCCTGGACTAAGCTGTACGAAGTCTATCTTGAACAATCTTCACCTTGTCCAAGGCATCCTGGACTAACTCCGAACCCAATAATCTAGCCTCTCCTGGCTCAAACCATCCGATTGGAGACCGACACCGTCTACCATACAACACCTCGTACGGAGCCATCTGAATGCTCGACTGGTAGCTGTTGTTGTAGGCAAACTCAACTAAAGGCAAGAACTGGTCCCATGAACTACAAAAGTCAATAACACAAGCCCGCAACATATTCTCCAAGATCTGAATAGTATGCTCGGACTGTCCATCCGTCGGAGGATGAAATGTTGTGCTCGTCTCAATCTGTGTGCCCAACTGTCGCTAAAATACTCTCCAGAAATACGAGGTAAACTGAGTACCTCTGTCTGATATAATGGATAAGGGCACACCATGCAATCGAACAATCTCTCTCATATATATCCTTGCCAACTTCTCCTCTGAATATGAAACTGATACCGGATTGAAGTGCGCTGACTTGGTCAGCCTATCCACCACAACCCAAACCGCATCAAACATCCTCTGAGTCCGTGGGAGTCCAACTACAAAGTTCATAGTGATACGCTCCCACTTCCACTCAGGAAGATGAATCTGCTGCATCAAACCACCGAGTCTCTGATGCTCGTACTTAACCTGCTGACAGTTCAAGCACCGAGCTACGTAATCTACTATATCCTTCTTCATCCTCCGCCACCAATAATGTTGCCGCAAGTCCTGGTACATCTTTGTGGCGCCCGGATGGATGGAATACCGGGAACTATGGGCCTCCTATAGTATCAACTCACAAATACCATCAACATCAGGTACACAAATACGGCCCTGCATCCGCAGAACGCCCTCATCATCAATCGTAACCTGCTTGGCACCTCCGTGCCGAACTGTATCTCTAAGAACACATAAATGACGATCATCATACTACCTGGCCCGAATATGGTCATACAATGAAAAACGAGTTACGATATGGGCCAACACACTGCCAGTCTCAAAAACCTCCAACCTCATAAATCGGTTAGCTAAAGCCTGAACATCCAACGCAAGAGGTCACTCCCCAGCTGATAAATAAGCTAGACTGCCCATACTGGCTGACTTCCGGCTCAAAGCAACGACCACCACATTGGCCTTCCCCGGATGATAAAGAATGGTAATATCATAATCTTTCAGTAACTCTAACCGCCTTCTCTGCCTCATGTTCAACTCCTTTTGCCTGAATAGATACTGTAAACTCTTATGATCCGAAAATACCTCACAAGGCACACCATACAAGAAATGCCTCCAAATCTTCAAGGCATCAACAATCGCTGCTAACTCCAAGTCATGAACTGGATAATTCTTCTCATGGAACTTCAACGGACGAGAAACATAGGCTATGGCTTTGCCATCCTACCTCAACACTACACCAAGCCCAACCCGTGAAGCATCACAATACACGGTATACGGCCCTGAACCTGTGGGCAAAACTAACACTGGTGCCGTGGTCAAGGATGTCTTGAGCTTCTGAAAGCTCGCCTCACACTCATCCGACCACTTGAACTGGGCACCCTTCTGGGTCAACCTGGTCATCGGGGCTGCGATAGATGAAAAGCCCTCCACAAATCGGCAATAATAACCTGCTAAGACCAAGAAACTCCGAATCTCAGTAGTTGAAGTGGGCCTAGGCCAAAATCTGACTGCCGAAATCTTCTTAGGATCCACCTGGATACCTTCTACCGACACAACATGGCCCAGAAATGCCACCGAACTCAACCATAACTCACACTTAGAAAATTTGGCATACAATTGACTATCCCTCAGAGTCTTGAGGACGACTCCAAGGTGCTGCTCGTGCTCCTCTCGGCTGCCAGAGTATATCAATATATCATCAATTAAAACAATAACGAACGAGTTCAAATAAGGCCTGAACACTCGGTTCATCAACTCCATAAAAGCAGCGGGGGCATTTGTCAACCCGAATGACATCACCAAGAACTCATAATGCCCATAGCGAATGCGAAAGGCCGTCTTAGGTACATCAAACGCCCTAATCCTCGGCTGATGGTAACCCGATCTCAAGTCTATCTTGGAAAACACTGTAGCACCCTGAAGCTGGTCAAATAGATCATCAATCCTTGGCATAGGATACTTGTTCTTGATAGTAACCTTATTCAGCTGCCGGTATTCAATACACATCCTCATTGAGCCATCTTTCTTCTTAACGAACAACACTGGAGCACCCCAAGGAAAAACACTAGGCCTAATGAAGCCTTTATCCAACAAGTCCTGCAACTGATCCTTTAATTCCTTCAACTCTGGCGGGGCCATACGATATGGCGGAAAATAAATGGGTTGAGTTCCCTCAGCCACCTCGATAAAAAAGTCAATATCCCTTTGGGGTGGCATACCCGGTAGGTCAGCAGGGAAAACCTCTGGGAACTCACGAACCACAGGCACAGACTCCATAGAAGGAACCTCAGCACTAAAATCATGAACATAGGCCAAATAGGCCAAACAACCCTTCTCGACCATACACCGAGCCTTCATATAAGAAATAACTCTGCTAGAAGAATGGTTAGGGGTCCCTCTCCACTCCAAACGAGGCACACCTCGCAAGGCCAAGGTCATTGTCTTGGCATGATAGTCCAGAATTGCGTGATAGGGAGATAGCCAATCCATCCCCAATATAACATCAAAGCCCACCATATCCAGAATTAAAAGATAAACCTGAGTCTCCATCCCATCAATAACTACTAAGCAAGCACGGTAGACTCGATCTACCATCATAGAATCACCCACCGGGATAAACACATATACAGGAGCACTCAGGGAATCACGGGGCATGCTAAAATAAGGGGTAAAATATGAAGACACATAAGAGAAAGTAGAACCTGGATCGAATAACACCAAAGCCTCTCGGCTGCAAACTGATACCGTACCTATGATAACTGCGTCAGAAGCCTCAGCCTCAGGCCTCACTACATGAAATCAAACTTTTAGTGGCGACACAAGTCGCTACAAAAGCCCACAAAGTCGCTGTTAAAGACATATAGTAGCGACCTTACGGTTTCTGCAAGTACAACCATTACTGAATATTTTTGTGACGACTCATTGGGGTCGCCACAAAAAGACATATGTTGTAGCGACTATAGTTGCTACAAATAGTTAATAAATATGCCACAAAAAAGGGTTTCACAGAACAAATTTTAGGAAGGTCGCCACTATATGACTACAATTAGTAGCGACTTCAATCACCACTAAATCCTTTATAGTTTCAGTAGCAATGCTTGTCGCTACAATAGCTTGAGATTCAGTGGCAACTTTGATCGCCATAAATACTAATTGCTTTTGCGGCAAGGTTGTGTCGCCACTAAAAACCTATTTTTTCAACAAATACAATGGCCAAATTCTAATACATTTCAATCAAATTGCTACCAATATTTAAAGAATCCGGAATTATTCAACAATCAATAAAAATATATCTCAAGTCAAATATTATAAATACTTTCACAAATACAAAATTAGTTAAATACATACTACATAATATTTATTGTTCATTATCATTGTATGCATATACATACGACAAAAAATAAAAAATAGAATATTAAGTGTCTTCATAATCCTCCTTGGTTAGCGCCTCTTCTTTGTTTAAGAATCTTGTCCCTGCTATTAAGAACAAATAACACATGATTACTTTGACAGTCACAAGATGAAGACTGGAAATAGAATCACTATTCTCATCCAACTTACAAAAACATAATCCAATTGCCTCGCATATCATTCCATGAGCTGCAACACATACTGCTGAACTCAAACATCAAACATGACGAAAAATAACCTAAATTAAGTCACACCAACAAGTGCATCACCAGATTAAAAGCAAAAGTAACCAATTATCAATTTGCATAACAAATGCACACAAATTGCATATATTGCAAACCTAGTAAAGGAGATATTTGATGCGCTGCTGCTAGTATAACCTCCGCTGCAAGCATGTCCTCCTTATGTTGCAATGTGTTCTTATTAGGAAAACCACTTATTTTTACTATGAATATACTACGACAACTACATGCAAAAGTTCAACTTTTGGGGTTTCCTTCAATTTTATTTCAACATTTACTACAGAAAAATGTGCTTACCAACATTAGGAATTGATTTTATGCGTTGAAATAAGGAATAAATATCAAAAGCAATTATTAAACACTTGAATTTCTGAAATAGTTACTTGATTAACCTTAGCTACTTCTAGTTGCAATATTTAATCTAATGAATAATCATGTAAACAGAAATAAAAAATTATCAACCAACTTAAATTTGAAATGACAAAATTGTATGATAAAGAAAGAAGCAAACACAAAGTACAAGGTATCAATTAAAAGGCTTATAATTATAATATTTAAGGTTATGTCAAGTCTTAAACTGCCTAGCCAAATAACAAGCTAAAGCTAACAGAACAGAAGGATCAACCCCTTCAAGTGCTCTCTATCTATCTATCTATCTCTTGTACTTGTTCATTCTTGATTAATCTTTTAATCTTTAGAGACCAAAGACTACAAGATAAGTACATCTTGTTGGACCTTGTCCGTCCAGTACGTAGTTGAAAGTTCAGACATATGTGAAGGCCTGGTGAGTAATAGAATTAAATTAAGTCACACCAACAAGTGCATCACCAGATTAAAAGCAAAAGCAACCAATTATCAACTTGCATAACAAACGCATACAAATTGCATATATTACAAACCTAGTAACTAACATCAAACATCGACTTGCATAACAAATGTACACAAAGAACCTGCCTCCTTGACTGCCATCACTAACATCAAGCATCAACTTGCATAACAAATGCACACAAATTGACAAATATTAAGCACTAATTAACAAACTTAATGAATATTTCACCACAGCCAATTTCTAAAACCTCACAACACCAATAAAGATCAATTTCATTCCACCAATGACGAAAACTAAAGCCAAAAAATAGCCATTAAGTCGAGGTCAACACAAGGTAAAATTTAAGGTCAAGATAACTAATATAAGGAGTCTACAAAAGATGCTTCTGAAGATGGATTAGAGTCTGAAACAACAACTTCCAAGTCCAGCACTTCAGATTCAGATGGAAAATTTCAATCTCAGTCGAAAGGATTCATGAAAAGACTAAAGATTGGTTCTTTCATACATTTGCATACTTTCCATTCTAGCATATCTTACTGCCTTCAATTAAGATAATACAGAAAAAGGAAAACTAAGAGTACAGAACAGAACATGTCAATGGTGCCTGCTCCTAACCTAGATACTGATTTACGTCACTGCTTTCAAGCGCATTGGAAAAAATTCTACCTCTCTGACCTTCAGAAAGCTACAGACAACTTTAGTCGTGGTATGATGATTATACAATTTAATTTTATCATAGTCCCTGCAACTAATTAAATCTTACGCAGCCAACATGAAAGCAAATATCACATAATTTCACACAAGATTACTCTCTTTAATTTTATGGTCAATGTAAATCCAATTAGAAGAATGAATTAATTACTACACTTGTTTCCTTAAAAGTTAAAACAATAGGCTGATCTACATTACAATAAAGAATCTAAAACTTTCTATTGTTGACTCGATATCTTCAGAAAGGCTTAGGAAATTTTTGAGATTAACATGCATAAACTTTACTGTCTGAATATTATTAAAAAAGAATTGCATAACTTGCTTAGAGTGAAAATGAACAAGCTGAAAGCTACTAATAGTGGTTAATACATATGCTAAAAGTTCAAAGACCATATGTTATATGTAAGATCCAAATAATTAAATCACACAAACAAACACCAACTACAAACTAGAAGCAACACTCACACATCCAGAAAAGCACACAAAGTCCAAAAATTTACAAACAAAATACTACTAATACTATTGATATAAAACTCAAAACAAGTAAACACTTCCACAACTGTTAGATCATTTTATCATCAACAAAAAAGGAAAGAAAAGAAAAATAAAATGTTAAATAAGGAGCAAGTACATGTTGTTGTTGCATTCTGGTCAAGAAACTAGCATATTGTTCCTGCATGTTCTTGTCCACTTCTAGAGAAATCCTTTTGTCTACTTATACGGATTGTGTGCAACGAAGAACAAGTTCAAACTAGGGTATGTACCACTCTATGAAACTACAAAAATACATGACCTTAGTAATGTGTTGATTAAGCTTCTGCCAAGTAATATGCAAGATTGACAACTTCAACAAACAGTATTCAGAAATAATATAACAAAATTTCTTTCGCTGGACGAGATCCGAAGATAGTTAAACGGGCAGAGAAATTACGAGGAAGAAGCATTTATGGTGATCTTCTGCTTCTTTTCTCTACAAAGAAGAATCTTGGAGAGGAATACAGATGATCATGTGTTCATCAGCAACTCATAAAGTGAGGACTTAAGACTCCTCTCAAAGAGAACTGTCTAGTATGAACCAAGATATTTAGCGAAGGAACTATTGTAGCACTAGTATGCATAGGAAACATAAGTGTAAATTGTCGAACAAGCATCTCAAATCATTTTAGCAAGCAAAAAAAATACAAGCAAATGTAACAGCTTGTGGAGGGGTTACAATGCCTTTGACCTTTGAATTTCTTCTTCACTTATATCCCAATTTCGCAAATTATTATTCTCATTCCACCTCACATAAAGAAAAGAGTCTCAGCTTCATTTCTTCTCTATATTCCTCTATTACACATAATATTCAAGTAAGTTGTTCTGATTTACATCTATAGCTGAAGACCTATTGTATTTTTATTCAGATATGAACAAGCAAAGAAATACAAACACCAGAAAAAATCATAAGCACATCAGATTACACTATCCTAGGAAATAATACTAATTCTTTTACATGTTTGCCACCTCATTTTTCTCTTGGAGCTTTCCTTTCTTTCTTTATTTTAACCAGTAAGTATACGGCAAAGCGGCAGAGAGTCTCTATATAAATAAGACAATTCTCAAGTTAAGGAATATGACAAAAATTTCTAAGACAGTTCTAATGTGTAGAGTGACAGAAATATTTTGAGTTTGTTATGCTCTGTCACAAACCAAATCATTTCGCAACCACCATAAAAACATTAAAACTAGATATATTCATATCGGACCAATTTGCCCCGATAATCATACTAAAAGCAAGATAAATTAGCACAGGCACGACATCACAACTCCCAATAATCCACGAGAACTTAAATACTCGAGCCTTGAAAATGCATGAGTACTTGAAGTTCCGACTCGGAACAAGAACAATCCCTCATACACTGAACATAACTTGTTAAAATTCTGACTCTACCTCTAATTACAACAACAGCAAATTAAAAAACTAAAATACTTGATTACAGCAAAGCAACTTCTTTCCCCAAAGAAAAACGAAAAGATTAGTGATTTTAACATACCTGTGTTGTTAAAATTTCACTTATATATTTTCTTGCCCTTTGCCGACTTCCCCAGCTGTGTACAAGTTCTTCAGTACTTGAAGTTGAAGAGGCTTTGAGTCAATAGAGACAACTCAAACGAACTGTCCAATGCAAACAATGGCCTGAATCGAAAGACCTAGTGGTCTTCTTCTTCGCACAACTCGATTCACAAATTCAAACCAAAACTCGTCAAACCAGCTTCCTATCTTAAGATTTAGCTTCAAAATGTAGTTTCCAACAAGTATCATAAACACCCAACCGAATTCACATTGTGATTTGAGGGATTTCGATTTGGGTGAGATTTTAGAGGGATTTCGATTTGGGATTTCTATTATCTGGACAGATTTTTAGCTAAAGAGGACCGATTTTGGGTTTCGATTTGGGATTTCTAGCTAGAGAGCACCGATTTTGGGCGCTTCTCTGTTCTTCACATCGACTCGATGTGTTCGAGATGAGAGTGTCTATTTTGTCTCTGGACCGATTTCTAGTGTTTCATTTATTGATATTATTTTCTTTTGTTATTTTAAAAGGGAATAGGAGTGACCCAGTTGCTGCAATACATATTTAGCGGCGACTTCAGAAAAGTCGCCACAAAAAATATGGAGCTAAAATTTTAATTTTAGCGGGACTGAAAATTTCAGCCACTTTAGAGGCGACCTATAAATAGTCGCTGCTAAATATTTACAATCTGTGGCGAATTTTAAAGTCGCTGCTGATAATATACATTTTGTAGCAACTTATAAGGTTGCTGCTAAATGTCGCCAATAATTATCCAATTTCTTGTAGTGCCTGGCCGGAATAGCATAGCAACTGGGTGGAGCCCCTCCAACCTGAACATCTCTGGGTCTACCTGCTATGGGCAGACCCCTACCTCTCATGACCTGCCCTCCACCTCTATGAGTCTTCCCTCCACCTCTGGCACCACGACCACCCCTAGCTGGCTGAGGGGGCGAGGGTGCATCTGATGCAGAAACCATGGCACGGAAACCCTGATACTTAGAACTAGTAAAACCTCGGGGGAAAAACCTGGAAATATGCCCCATACCACCGCAAGTGTAGCAAGCCCTTGGTTGCTGATAATACTGACCCTGGAACTGTCCCTGATGACCAGAATGGCTACCCTGAAGACTCTGAATAGGCGGTGCACTGATGGAAGCTGATGATGCACTGCGTGATGCCTGGAGTGCTGACTGATAAGTCCTAGGGGGATGACCTCTGCCAAAGGAATCTCTGTCTCCAGATGAGGCACCACTAAAATGGTCGAAATGACGAGGTCTCTTGTCGGACCCCTGGCCACCCTTCTGGGATAATACCATCTCAATGCGTCTGGCCACATCAGCTGCATCTTGAAAGGAGATATCAGTACCAGTCTCCCTGGCAATCTGAAATCTGATAGGTTGGGCCAAACCCTCAATAAATCTCCGAACCCTCTCCCGATCACTGGGAAGTATCATAAGTGCATGCCTGGCTAGAGTGATGAACATGGTCTCGTACTGAGTGACAGACATAGATCCCTGCTGGAGGCGCTCAAACTACCTCCGAAGATCCTCTCGCTGAGTAGTGGGAAGAAACTTCCCCAAGAATAGCTCGGGGAACTGAGCCCAAGTCAATGGTGCAGACCCAGCTGGTCTGGTCAGGCAATAGTCTCTCCACCAAGTCTTGGCTGCGCCAGACAACCGAAAGGTAGCAAAGTCAACTCCATTGGACTCCACAACACCCATGTTCAGAAGAACCTCATAACAACTGTCTAAATAATCCTGGGGATCCTCTTATGGTGCACCATCAAATGCAGTAGTGAATAACTTGGTGAACCAATCCAGTATCCGTAGAGCATTTGCTGACATAGTTGCACCCTCGGCTGCCGGTACCACAATACCCGGCTGAGCTACTCCAGCTGTCTGAGGTGCTGGAGTCTGAAACTGAGTGGCAACCTGCTCTGGGGTATGAATAACAGGAGTCTGGGTCCCTCCCCCAGCCTGAGAACCAGCTGGTGCAGTAGGAAGAAAATCGGCCTGAGCCACACTCTCCATAAGTCCCACCAAGCGGACTAGAGTGTCCTGAAGCACCGGGTAGCAATGAACCCCTCTGGGACCCGAGGTGGTCCAACTGGGATTGTCTGAGTAGGAACCTCACCGGCAAAGTCTACTTGTGGGTCCCTACTGGGTCTGTTGCTCTGGGCTGAACCCTGCCCCTGCCTCGGCTTCTAGCACGGCCTCGGCCTCGGCCCCTCGTAGGAGCTGCAATAGGAGGATCAGGCGGCTGATCGGTCGACGAGGAAGCACGCGTCCTCGCCATCTGCGAGAGAGTAGGATAGAGACTCAATTAGTATTTAGAATTTAAATGGCACGACAGAGAATGAAAGATATGAAGTTATTCCTAACTTTGCAGCCTCTAGGGGATAAGTACAGACGTCTCCGTATCGATCACTCAGACTCTACCAAGTTTGTCCGTGAGTTGTGAGACCTAAGCAATCTAGGGCTCTGATACCAATTTGTCACGACCCGGAATCCCACCTTCGAGCCATGATGGCGCCTAACGTTGAACCAAATAAACTCATTGACAATTGAAATGAACAAGATAACTAAAGCATCAATGGTCAACAATATGAAGGTTAACTAAATTCAAAATAATATAGAACCTTCGAAATAAAACCCATATACATATCTCAGAATTGGTGTCATATACTCACGAACTGTCTAAGAGATTACTAAATACAATGGTCTGAAAATAAGTACATATGTTTGTCTTTGAAACTATAAGGTAAGACAGAGCTGAAAGTGAAGGGTAGAAGGTGACGCCAAGGCCCACGAACGTCTGCGGGTCTACCTCGATGTCTCCTGTATGAACTGATGAAACACTCTGACCGTCAGTGACCACCGGGTCCGGCTGCGTAGTCTGCACAACATAAAGAAGTGCAGGTGTAGCATCAGTACAACCGACCCCATGTACTGAGTAAGTGTCGAGCCTAACCTCGGCGAAGTAGTGACGAGGCTAGGACCGACAACAATATATGTACATGTGCAATTCTATTTAATAACAGGAAAATATCGTCGAAAATAAGCAAGTAAAAACAGATACGGGGAGAACATGCTGGAGGTAAAAGGGGAAACAAAATGCTAGCACGGTAGAACAGGGTGATAACTGAAATGTAAAAAGGTAAAAGCAGGAATTTAACGTCTCAGCACAGATAATGAACAGCAAAAGGAACGACATGTCCCCTCGTGCATAAGCTCGCAATCACTCGGCAAGGAATGTCCCCTCGTGCATATATAGTAACACTCGGCACTGAATGTCCCCTCGTGCAATAAATAATCAATGATCAACATGGCATGTCCCCTCGTGTGATAAATAATAAACATCACGTCATGTCCCCTCGTCTGATAAATAATGAACGATCAACACGGCATGTCCCCTCGTGTGATAAAAAATAAACAATCAGCACGACATGTCCCCTTGTGTGATAAATAATAAAGAATCAGCACGGCATGTCCCCTCGTGTGATAAATAATAAACAATCAGCACGGCATGTCCCCTCGTGCAATAAATAATACAAAAGCAACAATATAATGTGAACATCAACAATGAGAAATCTCAAGTATAAGGAAATGCTCAATAAAATTTTATCGTCCAGGCAACGGACTCAGCTATAACAAACCTCGCATCAGAAATACAGTTTCAACAGTAAAAGCCTCAACTGAAACAAATAACACAATAACTCCCCATGTCAAGAAACAACATCAAGGCATCACTTCTAAATCACCAATTACTCATAATACAGAGAATATTAAGAACAGGGTAGGATTCATCACGTTTGACCTACGGGCATGCTTGACCACAACATATAGGAACCCGTCACCTCACCTATACGTTGGACATGAATTACACATAGCAAACAAGACTCTATACCTATTCCCTATAGCTAAGGTTAGGCCAAACACTTACCTCAGCTCCAAAGTGCAAGTCAAGCCTCAATCACAGCCTTTCCTCTCGAATCCAACTCTGAATCGATAATATCTAGACATAATGGATTTATTAACATCAATAATTACTCAATAAACAAACTCCAAGGCCTAATTATACATTTTCTACTATTCTTCCAAAAATACTAAAATTCGACCCCGGGCCCGCATGCTCGAATCCCGAAAATTCTCGGAGGAATCACTCACCCATAACCTAATGATAATTAGTATGAAGTTTCTACTTGATTTCATAGCATTAACTGGATAGTTCTCCAAATTACCAAAAATCCCATTTACTACTCAAAACCTAGATTTTTTTCCTAAGATTTAGTAGTTAATCCCCTTGACAATTCATGAATTAAAGTAGTAAAATAGAGTGAAATTACTTACCTCTACAGGAAGTGGGTCGAGGAATGGTTTCTCAAGCTCCTAGGACCCTTCAATGGAGGTTGGAATGGGTGTAAATAAAGGAAACCCAAGTTTTTGACACTTAAATACAGACTGCCTACAGGGGTTTCCGCACCTGCGACCCTGGGACCGCACCTGCTAGGAAATGGCCGCACCTGCGGAAAATTGCCGGGGGAGCTGAGTTCGAACCTGCGGAGTTGGGGGCTGCACCTGCGGAAAAAGAACCGCACCTGCGGAACCTCCGCACCTGCGAGGCTGGGACCGCAGGAGCGGTCCCGCACCTGCGGCTGCGCAACCGCACATGCGGTCACACTAGCAACAGCTGCACCAGCAGTTGTTTTAGGTGGTTTTTAGCCCCGTAGGGGGTCCGGGAGGCACCTGGGCCCACCCGATCCCCCGTCCAAAATTACCAATAAGTCCCAAATCATTATACGGACCTGCTCGAGCCCACGGAACACTCAAAACAACGCTAAAACTCAAAATCACACCCAAAAACCCCTAAAACCATAACTTAAGAAACTTCAAGTTCTTGATTTCTATAAACATGCGCCGGACCGACCTATACGACTCAGAATGACATCAAATTTTGCGGACAAGTCATAAATGACATAACAGAATCATTCCCGATCTCGGAATCACATTCAGACCTCGATAACATGAAATCACGTTCCAAACCAAATTTCAAATTCTATGAAAATTCTCAAAACTTCATTAACTCTCAATTTCCCATTTTTTATCCGAAACCCGTCAAATCAAGTTCGTTCCTTACCAAATTTCACAGATAACTTAAATAACATATATTGAACCTGTTCTAGGCTCCGGAACCATAACACGGTCCCGGTAACGCAGGTTTCACATCGAGGTTCATTTTCATAGCCTTTATTATTTTTCAAAAAATAATTTTCTTTAAAAATTCATTTCTCGGACTCGGGTCCTCGGAATTCGATTTCGGGCATACGCCCAAGTCCTCTATTTTTCTACGGACCTTCCGGGACCGCCAGATCACGGGTCCGGATCCGTTTACCAAAAATATTGACCAAAGTCAACTTTATTCAATTAATTATTATAAATTCAACTCTTTATCAAGTTTCCGCATATAGGCTTCCCGGCTACGCGCCCTGGTTGTGCACGCAAATCGAGGTGAGATTAACGGAGGCTTTCGGGGCCTCGAAACACAGTCATAACTAAATTTACATAAGATGACCTTTTGGGTCATCACAGCAACCCGCTACTACCTGTCCACCCTTATTGCTCCTCCCTATATATATCACCCTTATTTATCCTGTTGCGGCGTGCAGCCCGATCCCACATGTCCACCCTTATCACTCTTGTTGCAGCGTGCAACCAGCTCCTACCAGACAATCACATCACTTTAATTATAAAAGATTTCACAATTCAGGTCAAAGACTTTCACAATATTTTTGTCTCAACAATTGTAAACAAAAGGTGTGTTACTCATAAACTTCATCAATTATCATTTCACAATAACACCAATCAGAATATATAGTAAAACACTGTCAACCAGTTCACCCTTTTATGTATCACAATGAAACCAAGGGAACAACCTACACTTCAATTAATTGAAACAATATTTAACAACAAGTTGACGAAACCAAGTAGACATGGAGACATCAATGATCATAAAATAATTAAGCCAGAGATTAATTAATTTGGAAACGAGGAAGGGATCATGTTTAACAGATAATTTGGTGGTGCATAGATACTCGTCACCTCACCTATGCACCACACACATGAAAATTCACATATCAATTAAGTTGGGGATTCCTATTCCCTCAAGTCAAGGTTAAACAAAGCACTTACCTCAAATTCGCAGGCCACTCACTCCTCAAGCACAAATTTTCCTTTAGAATCGGCCTTCAACTCCCTCGAATCTAATCATAATTAGTTCAATATTTTTAATTAGTGCTAAAGGAACTAACTTTAATGCCATACTATGGTATTTCCTATGTTTTCTCAAAAAAGGTTAAAAACCGACCCTGGGCCTGCTTGGTCCAAACTCAGGGTTCGGACCAAATTCTGTTTACCCATTCACCCCGAGCCCAAGTATGCTATTAGTTTCAAAATCCGACCCAAATTCGAGGTCAAAATTCGATTATTTACAAAATTCCCTAATTTTACCCAAACCCCAATTTCTACCATGAAAACTCTTAATTTTTTATTGAAAAGTTATGAAAAACATTGGGTAATCGAAAAAGAAGGGTTTAAAATTGTTTACAAACACTTTGGGGATAAAGTTGTGTGAAGCAAATCACCTCTAGGTCTTTGTAGTTAGAAAATATGAAGAAAATAGGTTCTGCCCGTTTTAAAATCTATTTTTATATCGCTGGGCAGGCCTTCATCGCGTTCCCGTAGAGTCAGGTCCAATGGCCTTCGCGTTCACGTGGGAACGAACGCGTTCGCGTAGAAGGAACGACTCCCCTCCCCCAGGCCCACTTACTCAATGCGTTCGCGATGGCCTTGTCGTGTTTGCGAAGGGTATTTCCCCCAGTGCTTCACGTTCGCGTACAAGGCTAGGCGTTCACATAGCACAAAAATGACCCCAGTGCACTTTTACTATATGCGTTCGTGAGTGAAGAAACGTGAACGCGAAGAACACTTCGTCTGTGCACCAGAAAAAACAAAAACAACAGTTCTTTTTAAGTTTAAAACATCCCGTAACCTACCCGAAACTCACCCGAGCCCTCGGGGCTCTAAACCAAACATGCACACAAGTCTGAAAACATCATACGAACTTGCTCGTGCGATCAAATCATAAAATAACATCAAAAACTACAAATTTAACCTCAAAACTCATGGTTTTTCTCAAGAACACTTCAAATTAATAACTTTTCAACCGGACGTCCGAATCACGTCAAATCAACTCCGATTCTCATCAAATTTCACAAGTAAGACTTAAATATCATAATAAATCTATATCGAATGCCAGAACCAAAATACGGGCCCAATACCAATGAGTTCACACTTTAATTCATTTCTTTATTTTCTTAAAAAAATCCAGCGAAACAATTTTCTTTATAAATTTATTTCTAAAGCTAGGGACTTCGGAATTCAATTCTAGGCATACACCCAAGTCCCATATTTTACTGTGGACCTCCCGGGATCGTCGAAACACATATCCGGGTCTGTTTACTAAATATGTAGACCAAAGTTAACTAAAAACCAAAATTTTAACTCTAAAAATTACTATTTCTCATATTTTCACATAAAAGCTTTTCTGTTTCACGCCCGGACTATGCACTCAAGTCGAGGTAATTAAAATTAGTCCTTTTAAGGCTAATGAGCCTTGATTAGTGTCTTAATTCATAAGATGACCCTTTGTGTCATCACACCAGATGTACCAAAAAGTAAGGAAAACGCTAAAGTCGACGATATGAGTGGCGTCAGAAAGGAAAACACCATACATGCTGAGAATGTGGAAACTTCTGATGGTCACTGAATGATTTGGTCTTACGGCTAGAGTAGAAAATACTTGAGTTGCAAAGGGGAGCTTGAGCAGGTCCGCAACTTGGCAAACCTCTCTCTCACCCTAAACGTCCTAGATATAAACCAACCAAATACCCAAAACCCAGTACCTCCTCAAAACACACCCAACCAACGCCCGTAAAATCCTCCCACACCCCACCAATATTCAACACCTCCTCAAAATCCTAATCCTTTACCCATACCAACACCCCCTCGACACCAGCATCTTACGACCCAATATCCACAAACCACTTATCACACTCCTCAGAATACCCCACAGCTTATCCCCGATCCTCAGAATTAAACCAATGATCACCACTACACTCAAACTCCTGGCATTCACAAAAATAATCCCATATACGCGGAAACCTTATCCCACTCCACTCAACAATCTCATATACACCAGAATCCGTCGAGAAGGACATGCTCATTAAGAACATGGCGGAAGAACTCAAGAAGCTCACAAGCCGAGTTCAGGGGGTTGAAGAAGGAAAAGGAATTGAAGGTCTAAACTATGAGGATTTGTGCATTCAGCCAGATGTGGAGCTGCCGGAGGGTTACAAACCTCCTAAGTTCGAAATGTTTGATGGAACGGGCGACCCAAAGGTTCATTTGAGAACCTACTATGACAATCTCGTAGGGGTTGGAAAGGACGAGAGGATTCACATGAAGAATTCATGAGAAGCCTCACTGGAGATGCTCTATCTTAGTACGTAAGTCAAAATCCCAAGAAATGGGCTAATTGGGTAAGCATGGCATCGGACTTCATAGGTAGATTCACATTCAACACAAAAAATGTACCAGATGTCTTCTACATACAGAATCTCAAGAAAAAGCCAATAGAGACTTTCCGCGAGTATGCTACTCGGTGGAGATCAGAAGCAGCAAAGGTCAGATCGGCATTAGAGGAGAAACAAATGAACAAATTCATTGTCAGGGCTTAGGATCCGCAATATTTTGAGAGGTTAATGGTAATCGAGAATCAAAAGTTCTCCAATATCATCAAAGTTGGGGAAAGGATCGAGGAAGGTATTAAGAGCAGAATGGTAACGAATTTTGAGGCACTGTAGGCCACAAACAAAGCACTACAATTGGGTGGCATCTCAAAGAAGAAAGAAGTGGGGACAGTAATGGTGGGCCAAGGTCCAAAATCTCCATTCGTATACCAAACACCTCCACCCACATACCAACCTTCACCTCCTAGATATCCTCAACCCGTCACCGTCTACCACATTTATAACACCCAACCAGCCTACTATCATTCACCTCCAGCTCGTCCAAATTAACAAAAACCCAGGCCTAATTTTGATCGCAAACCACCCAGACAATACACCCCTATCGCTGAACCAATCGACTAGTTGTATGAAAGATTGAAGGCTGCCAGATATGTCACCCCTATTCCCCCTGTGGTTATCGAAAACTCATCCCAATGGGTCAACCCAAACAAGACATGTGCATTCCATTCCAGTATGAAGGGACATACTATTAATGAATTCCGCACCATGAAAGACAAGATCCAGACACTGATTGATACCAAGGTCATACACGCAAAGGATCCGCACCCAATGTCCGCAACAATCCCCTCCCAGATCACAGGGGTGAAGGGGTCAATGTAATAGAAACTGATGATGAATAAGATCCCAAGGGATCAATCGGGCTTGCTCGGGAAGGTGATGACCCTAAGAAACCTGCAGTCACACTCAATCCCATTGTGGTACAGGTGCAACCGATAATTGAAGTTGAGATAGCCGCATCGGCTCCCTTTGAAGTAGAAGTGACAACACCTGAAGCTACACCTACTCCGTTTGAGGTAGAGGTAGACACACCTTTCACTGTGACGGTGGCATCCACACCACCCTTCAGTTCCAACGTCGTACCTTGTGATTATGTTGCCGAAGCTAGGAGAAAAGGGAAAGCAAAGATGGAAGAGTCCGGTGTTGCACAGGGAATGACTAGAATGTGAACAATCTACACACCTGAGCATTTGGGAGATACGAGTAAGAAAGCTGCCAACAAACAACCCATCATTGAAACTGGTCCTGACGACCTCTAGAGGAAAGTACAGGCAATGGAGTACTCTGTTGTTGATCACCTGAACAAAACTCCCGCCCAGATATCCATCCTGTCATTGTTGCAAATTTTGAGGCTCATATGAATGCTCTGATGAAGATACTAAATGGAGAATATGTGCCCAATAACATTACTAGCGGGGAAATGGCCAACATGGTGAGCCATAAGATCACCTTCCATGAAGACGAGTTGCCACCTTAAGGATTGAGCCATAACAGGGCACTACATATCACAGTGCAATGTGAAGATAAGTTCATTGCCAAAGTTTGATAGACGGAGGGTCCAGCCTCAACATCTGTCCGCTAACAACTCTGAAGAGGTTGGGAAAGGGTCTACATGAAATACGAGCAGGATCTATGAATGTGAAGGCGTTCGATGGGTCACAAGAGCCACGATTGGAGAAACTAATCTATGCTTGCAGATGGGTCCTACCTAGTTTGATGTCGAATTCCAGGTGCTAGACATATCCGCCTCCTACAATATGTTGTTGGGACGGGCTTGGATACATGTCGCTGGGGCCGTTGCATCCTCTTTGCACCAAGCTTTGAAATTTGAATGGAACCATCAAGAAGTGATCATTTATGGAGATGGAAGCAATTCCATTTACACCAGTTAGACTATTCTGGTAGTGGAGAACAGAAGGAAGTTAGGGGGAGAAACTAACCATCGCATCGCGCATGTTAATTCAATCGAGAAGGATTAGTGGTGGAGTAGCAAAATAGAAAGCATATTTTCATGGAAAGGGTATGAACCTGGCAAGGTGCTTGGTAAGAATCTCCAAGGCATCGCCAAGCTAGTGCAGCTGAAACGTCATGGCACAACCTTTTGTCTTGGATATCAATACACCTGGAAAGAATATCGGAATTGGTCGCCACCATGGCATGGTCCATACTACCCTTTTGAGCATCCAGTTCCGCATCTGAATCATACCTTCCATCAGGCCGATATAATATGGGGATGCTAAGAAGAAGAAGCTTTGGTTGCACTAAGGAATTTGTTTTTAAAAGATGATGATATCGATTGTTGTGTAATAGTTTAGGAGGAGGAGGAAGAAGGCCTTACTATTCCGATAGTGGAGAAGGGAGCATTTCTCAAGAACTGGACCGCTACACCATCAAGGACCCGACGAGTCCCGGGATATCAAGGCTGATATCATCATTTATTTTTGAAAACAATTTTTTCTTTTTGCATTTTGTTTTAAATAATATTTTCAATGTTCCATTTCAAAAAAACATTATTTGAATTATTGAAATCACTTTGTTTGACATTTTAATGGCTTGGTGTTTTATTATTACTATTTTATTTCATATCTTTCTCCCTACAACATTACTATTTCTTATCTTGATGAACCAATGACTGTGACATGTAATGAGACAATGCAACAAAAGGACAGTGACTCGGAAGAAATAGGAGAAGAGGATGTAATACCTGAGGATATTGTCAGAGAAATGGAGAACTTTGAGAACAAGCCCAAGTCCAACCTGGACGAAATTGAGAAAGTTAATTTGGGAGATTCCGAAACCATCAAGGAACTCGTATAGGCATCCACTTGTCGCCGTTAGAGAAGGAAGAATACACATGTTCCCTGAAATAATATGACGATATCTTTGCATGTTAATATGACAATATGACAGGGTTGAGCACATCCATAGTAGCTCACAAGTTACCTACAAATCCAATGTGTCCGCTAGTGAAGCATCAGGAAATTCAAGCCAAACATGAGCCTGAAAATCAAAGATGAAGTCACCAAGCAAATCAAAGCCAAGGTCCTCAGAGTAGTTGAGTACCCAACCTGGTTGGCCAGCATTGTACCGGTTCCAAAGAAAGATAGGAAAGTCAGAGTCTGTGTTGATGATCGAGATCTGAACAGAGCAAGTCCTAAGGATGATTTCCCACTGCCAAATGTACACATTCTGATCGAAAATTGTGCAAAGCATGAACTCCAATCCTTTGTAGATTGCCTCGCTGGTTATCATCAGATTTGCATGGACGAAGAAGACGCAGAGAAAACAGCCTTCATTACACCATAGGGGGTGTATTGCTAAGAAATGATGTCGTTCGGTCTAAAGAATGCTAGGGCCACCTACATGAGGGCCATGACAACTATCTTCCATGATATGATACATAAAGAAATAGAGGTGTATGTTGACGAAGTCATCATCAAATCCAAGAAGGCCACATATCACATACAAGATTTTAGGAAGTTCTTTTACTGGCTGCGGAATTACAATCAATGCTTAATCTTGCAAAGTGTGCACTCGAGGTTCCAGCCAAAAAATTATTGGGATTCATCGTCAGTCGCCGAGGAATAGAGTTGGACACGTCAAAGGTTAAAGCCATCCAGGAATTACCACCACCAAAGAACAAGACAGACGTGATGAGTTTCTTGGGATGCCTCAATTACATCATCCGTTTCATAGCACAATCCATAATAATATGTGAACCAATTTTCAAAATGCTAAAGAATGATGCCGCAACTAGCTAGACCGAGGATTGTCAAAAGGCTTTTGAAACAATCAAGGAATATATGTCCACACCGCCAGTCTTATTCCCGCCAGATCCTGGTAGACCACTATTACTCTACCTTGCAATGTTAGATGGAGCTTTTGGTTATGTTCTGGGACAGCATGACGAGGCGAGAAGAAAAGGGCATGCCATATACTACTTGAGTAAGAAGTTCACACCATATGAAGCACGGTACTCTTTGCTTGAACGCACTTGTTGCGCTCTAACCTAAATAGCTCAGAAAATTAAGGCAGTATTTCTGTGCCTATACAACATACCTCATATCGAGGATGGATCCCCTGAAGTACATCTTTCAAAAACCCATGCCTACTGGGAAGCTGGCCAAGTGGAAAATCTTGTTGAGTGATTTCGACATCATCTATGTAACTAAGAAAGTAGTAAAAGGACAAGCATTGGCAGATCATCTTGCTGAAAATCCTGTAAGAGGAGAATACGAACCCATAAAAACGTATTTTCCTAATGAAGAGGTATAATTCGTATGAGAGGACATTGCTGAAGCCTACGACGGTTTGAGAATGTTTTTTGACGGAGCTGCAAATTTCAAGGGAGTCAGTATCGGAGCCGTCCTGGTATGATAAACCGGTCAGCATTATCATGTGTCTGCAAAACTCAGGTTCCTATGCACCAACAATATGGCAGAATATGAATCTTGCATATTAGGGCTCAACCTGGCCGTTGACATGAATATTCAGGAACTGCTTGTGATCGGTAATTCAGACCTGCTGGTACGTTAGGTACAAGGAGAGTGGGCTACCAAGAATACCAATATATTGATGTATCTACATCATGTACAAGAGATGAAGAAGAGGTTCACAAAGATAGAATTTCGGCATGTCCCCAGAATTCAGAATGGGTTTGCAGACGCATTGGCCACCTTGTCATCAATGATAAAACATCCAGACAAGAGTTTCATCGATCTCATTATGGTGAGAGTCCATAATCAGCCAGCATACTGTGCTCACGTTGAAGAGGAAACGGATGGAAATCCCTGGTTCCACGACATCAAAGAATATTTGGCAAATGGAGAATACTCGGAGCATGCAAACAGTACTAAGAAACGCACGCTACGGAGACTATGCAATCACTTCTTCTAAAGCGGAGGAATTCTGTATAGAAGGACTCCTAATCTAGGTTTATTAAGGTGTGTTGACGCCAAAGACGCTTCCAAATTTCTCGAGGAAATACATGCCGGAACCTGCCGCCCACATATGAACGATTTTGTCTTAGCCATGAAGATACTCAAGGCTGGATGACTGTGGAGACAGATTGCATCCGATATGACCAAAAATTCCACCAATGCCAGATACATGCAGACATGATACGGGTACCGCCAAACGAGCTTAATGCAACAAGCGCACCTTGGCCTTTTGCTGCCTGGGGAATGGATGTCATCGGTCCAATCGAACCCACTTCTTTGAACGGGCACAGGTTCGTTCTAGTGGCCATCGACTACTTCACTAAATAGGTTGAAGCTGCATCATACAAAGTTGTAACAAAGAAAGTCGTCGCAGATTTTGTCAGGGATCGTATCGTATATTGATTCAGGGTTCCGGAGTCCATCATCACTGACAATGCCTCTAATCTCAACAGTGATATGATGAAAGCCATGTGTGAAACTTTCAAAATCAAGCACAAGAACTCCACAACATACATGCCTCAAATTAACGGAGTCGTGGAAGCTGCCAACAAGAACATCAAGAAGATACTAACCAAAATAGTAGAGAATCACAAAAAATGGCATGAGAAATTACCATTTGCCTTACTGGGATACCGTACCACAATCTCCACATCAACTGGGGCAACTCCCTATCTGTTGGTTTATGGTACCGAAGCTGCCATTCCCACCGAGGTAGAAATTCTTTCTTTGAGAATCATACAAGAAGCCGAACTCAGCGACACATAATGGATAAGGATCTGCTATGAGCAATTAGCCCTCATAGACGGAAAAAGGATGAATGTAATAGTCATGGTCAGCTTTATCAGAACAGAATGTCCAAGGGTTTCAACAAAAGGGTCAAACCAAGACAGTTCACACCGGGGCAGCTGGTGCTGAAATAGATCTTTCCACATCAAGATGAAGCCAAAGGGAAGTTCTCTCCCAACTAGAAAGGTCCTTACATGGTTCACAGAGTATTGACATGAGGAGCGCTCATACTCACAGAGATGGATGGAGAAATCTGGCCAAAGCCTATCAATTCAGACACAGTCAAAAGATACTACGTGTAAACTATCTCTGTTTCTTTATATGATGTAAATTGATCTATGCTCGACCTGATTCCCGTATAAGAGGGGATACGTAGGCAGCCCTGTGGGTTCGGTCACAATTCAATAAAATTTCCATCTTCCCCACAATTCAAAAACTGGGGCAAAATTTTTAGGAGGGCCCTTAAACTTCCGAAGAAAGGTCAGCCAACCGTAGCATACAGAATAGCCAGAAAGTCACTTAGTTAACTGGGGAAATTTTTTGAGGAGGACCCTCAAAATTCTATAAAGGAAGTCGCAATATCTCTAATAATGTTACAGTTACTTGTTTATCTAATTGATTTCTAAATTACATATTACTATGTCTTCGAAAACTATACATGCATGCTTCTGAAAAGAAACTTTATTTTTTTAGCCAAATGCTACCCATGGTAAATTGAACAGGACCCTCGAGCGGAGTGGAGCAGATCGAGCAAGCAAAGACACGAAACAACCTCCCCCCGCAAAACTCAAAAAAATTCTTTGAATGCAGGAATAATAAGTATCGTCGCAACAACACAATTGTTATACACAAGACACATTGTCAGCTAAGAATACTTCACTCCTACTCTTAAATTTGCATGAGGCTAAGCCCTGCCTCCTATTTGCATAAGGCTAAGCATTTCCTCCTCCTTTCATGAGACTAGTCCATGTCTCAATCCTTGCATAAGGCTAAGCCCTGCCTCCCAATTTTCATAAGTCTAAGAGACTAAACTCTTCTCAAATCTTTGCATGAGGCTAAGCCGTGCCTCCCTATTTGCATAAGGCTAAGCATTTCCTTCTCCTTGCATGAGGCTAATCCATGCCTCCCATCTGCATAAGGCTAAGCATTGCCTTCTCCTTGCATGGGACTAAACTCTGTCTCAATTTTGCATAAGGCTAAGTATTTCCTTCTCCTTACATGGAACTAAGCACTGTCCTGAATCTTGCACGAGACTAAGCACCGTCTCTCTCTTTGCATAAACACAGATATGGCTCTATCATAAACCTCGCATTATTCTCTTTTCTCTCAGGGCTAAGCTCTTCCCCCATGACTAAGCTTTGTCTTGTTGATTGACGCTAGCATCATGTCTCAGCACTTCATGGGCTGAAATATAACCAACTTTTCTGAAGGCGTCATAGTCTGAAGGCATCATCCTCATAGCCGGAAGACATCATGCCATGGCCGAAGAATCTCTCAAAACTTGCACATCATTATTCAAAGGCATCATGGTTCGGAGGCACCATCCACATGGCCCGAGAACATCATTTCATGGCCTTCGAATCCCTTACCACACAATTCATGGATCGGGACATCATGGTCTAAGGACGCCATCCTTACCGTCCAAAGACATTCTTCATGGTCCGAAGGGAATTTGCATCATGTCTAAATTTACGCAATAATTTATACATATGTGCTTGCAGTTTATTTTTTGTAAATTTGCAGGTGATCCAGAAAGTAACTGTTATCCCAACAGGAGCAATCCCTTTGCAGTTCCCATTCACATCCTTCAAATTATTTCAAGCACAGTCGTTCATCATCCGTTTCCCAGCCTCATTTACCCATAACCGTTTCGAACCCCAATTAACCCTACTTGGAACGTTTTGTCCGTCCTTGGAACGACTCCATTGGTTTACTCTATCCTTTGATCCAGAACTACACAGGGACTGATTCCTGTAAAACCAGGGATATGTAGACAGCTCAGAAACCAGAGTGTAGCCTGTATCTTTCAAATCCACCACATTCGGTCAAAATTGGTCATCATATCTTTACCCGACAACTCTTTCATACTTCCCGAGTAAAGAGGGGCAGCTGTTGATACTCAATTTTCCCACATATATTTTTAAAATACATATATACCTTCAAAATAGTGCATAAGCTTCATCAAGTATTTTTCCATAATTTTATTACTTTTTGAAAGGCTTTTAATCAATTTATTCCTGCATTTTTATTATATAAATAATTGTTAATTTCATCACAAATAATCTTATAACGATTCATTATTTATTTTTTCATCCTTTATATCCATATTAAGCTTTAAATATTTTTTATATACTTATCATAATTGTATTTTGTATCCTTAGGCTAAAATTGCATATTTTGCAATACCAGCCCCACATACATGCATAACTACATTATTTATATGGAAAATGAATTTTATATTTTTATAATGATAAGTAATTATTTCATATTATTTTCATGCACAAATGACATTTTTATTATTTATCAGTCATTTTTATAAATTATTTACTGATTTAATTGGGTATTTAAAATCTAGCCCTTTTTCTTAATTAATTTCGGACCTATACACTACCCATTACCACAACCCAATACCCTAATACCCATTAACCTAATCCTTGTACTCGTCCAAATTACCCGACCCAGCATCTTTAATCAGGACCATTGATCTCCCAAAATCAACGGTCCACAATCACCCCACCCCTTTAAACTAACCTACCCGTCTAACCCTAAGCCATTTTCACCAAACCGCCGCCGCTATACTCTCTCATCTTCCTCACCCTCTCCTCTGAAACCCTAGCACCGCAATCCCCATTTCCCCTTCGATTCCAACACAAAAATGGAATCAACCTATGATTCCATACTTTATTTGGTCCTATTTCCTCACCGGCTACCCATTTTTGGTGTTACCTAATTTTCTCGCCTCAAATGAAAAGTAGATCCTGTAGAGATCGAACCAAAGCTGGTTCAAATCTCTAACCTACTGTTGTTTCCGTCTATGTTCATCAACTTTTTTGTGTAAGTACGAATATTTTTCGTATCTTTAACTTATTCATACCTAACCTAAAGTTAGGGTTTTCATATCTTTTTATTTGAACCAAAATCGGTTCAAACTTTAGTTTTATTCTACTGTTATTTTATTCTATATTTACTTTGTTACTCTTCCATATGCCTATTTTTGTTAAATCTTTTTACTTACTCAAATTAGGGTTTTGTAACGACCCAGCCGGTCATTTTGTATATTGGGACTCCGTTCTCGTGAATGACTCTTTCCATAGCTACTACTCGTGCCTTATGACTTGTGTGGGCAGGTAGTTCGAGGTTCAGAAGTGATTTGGCCAGTTCAGGAACACTTGGTTCCTGAAGGCTAGCCTATTTGGCTAATTTTGGTTTCGAGCAGCATTTTGAGAAAACAACCTCGGAATCGGTTCTGATAGCTCCAGAAGCTCCGGATGATGATTTTGGACTTGGGAGTGTGTTCGCCTCGGGTTTCTGATGACCCGGGAGTATTTCAGCACCTGAATTGGAATTCAAGATTTCATAAGATTTGGAATTCAGCCTGGAATTGGACCTCGTGATATCATGGTCCGAATGGAATTCCGGAACTGGCAATAGCTCCGTATAGTCATTTATGACTTGTCCGCAAATTTTGGGGTCATTCCGAGCAGTATAGCCCCGTTCGGCGTATCAGTGAGCCATTTGATTTTGTTCTTGAAATCCTAAGTTTGATCTAAGGGGTTTTGGAGAGTGATTCTTGGTTTGAATAATGTTTTTAGTGTTCTGGGAGCTCGAGCGAGTCTGTCATGTGATTTGGGACTCGTTGGTATAATTTGTCGAGGGCTCGGGTGGGCCCAAGGGTCTCCCGGACCCCGAATGGGGTAAAAAACCAGCAATTGAACTGCTGGTGGGAATTTGCTGGTATGAGCGCACCTGCGGTCCACGAGCCGCAGGCGCGAGGTTCGCACCAGCGGAAAATCATTCGCAGGCGCGGCTCCTTCCGTAGGAGCGGCCTTTTCTCCGCAGGAGCGGACCAGACTCCGCAGGCGCGAGCAATCCCTAGGGCCCAGGCCATCGCAGGTGCGGCCAATTTCCCGCAGGTGCGAGTCCGCACCTACGTCAAGAATGTGTTTTTTAGGGAAATCCTTAATAAATCCTCCTCGATTCTTCCGAAATTGATATAATTGTGTGTTTTTGGCTAGTTGCGAGCCATCGAGGGTGATTCGGAGGATTCGTGCGTCTTGTTGATTGGTCCGTTGACCGGGGGAGCACTTGTCCAGGTGAGTCTCCTTTCCAAACATTGTAAGGGGAAAATGTCCCCTAGGCTCTTGATTGCTAATTGTGCTCGTTGAGGGGGCTACGT
>MDKH01018311.1:0-12329 GCA_005239495.1 Nicotiana undulata | reverse complement strand
GCCTAGCAAGTGTGGTGTTAGGCGTCATCACGATCCCTAAGGTTGGGATTTTGGGTCGTGACAGATGCACACATCCTGATTTTGTCAATTTGGTACGTAACAATTGGCTTAATTCTAACCTCTTAGAAGCCACCCAAAATTTCTCTATTATGTCTCCAATTGGAGTAAGGAAACCTTTGGAGACATCTTTAAAAAAAAAAAAAGTAAATTCTGGCTCACCTTAGGGGTATTCAAAATTCTCACAACTATACTCTAGTTTTTTTCTCCAAAACCTTAAAATTTCCTTGAAAGATGATTTCAATAATATCTTAAAACTAGAAGAAGACTATTGGAGACTTATATCAAGTATTTATTGGCTCAACGATGAGGACTCCAACACTAGATTCTTTCATATAAGTGCATCTAATAGAAGAAGAACAAACCATGTTAGCTTCTTTAAAGATGATCAAGGAAATTGGGTTGATAATCAAAGTGATATCCTTACTCATGCTCAAATTTGAGAATTCTTTTATAAATTCTCACTGTTTTACTAATAAATTTGATAACATTAGCGACATTGTCAGTTTGACTCTTTAGACCTCTCACCACTGGACAAACCCCTTTCAAATTGTGAAATTATCAATATCATCTTTTCTTTCAAACCATATAAAGTGCCTGGACCAGATGGTCTACACCCCTTTTCTATCAAAAATACTGGAAAATTGTCGGGCCTAATGTTACTTCTTTTTGCCATAAGATCTTCACTTCCTACTAAATTTCTGTAAATATTAATACCAATTGTTTATGGCATATCCTAAATTCTATAATGCTAATAATCTTAAGGACTTCTGATCAATAGGCCTTTGCAATACCAGTTACAAAATCATCACTAAGATTATAGCAAATAGACTAAAACCATTATTGGACAAAATCATTAGCCCCTTTTAATCTAAATTTTTAAAAAAGAGAAGAGCTAGTGATAATGCGATCCTTATTAAAAAAATCATCCGCAATTTCAGAAAAAAGCTCTAGTAAAAAGAATAGGATGATCCTTAAAATAGATCTAGAAAAGGCTTTTAATAAAACAAAATGTTCTTTCATCTTTAGAACCGTTAAGTATTTTAAAATCCCTCCCAACATGTCAAAACTAATCATGTCTTGTATCATGTGGATGTCATTGTAAATGGTGCAAGAAGTGATTTTTTTCTACCCAAATAGAGGCATTAGACAAGGTGATCGTATGTCTTCTTATATCTTTATCCTCTGCATGAAACATATTATCACGATATATCAATTTTCAAGTAGATATTAAAAGATGGGATCCAGTTACCATTAGCTCTAATGTCCTTCCCCTATCCCGCCTCTTTTTGCGGATGACTTAACCCTTATGAGTCACATTAATCAAAAACCATGCACTACTATTAAGTCTGGCCTTGATATGTTTTGTAATTTCTCTGGCTAAAGCATCAACATGGCCAAATCAAAAATCTTTTTCTCTAAGAATTGTCCCAAAGACATTAGAATTGCTACCGCTAATTTCTTTGGAATGAAAAGTAGTGAATCTTTTGATACATACCTAGGATTCTCTATCCTTGATTCCCCACCAAAATCCAAAAACTTTCTTTTTATTATTGATAATATGCGAAATCGTCTAGCTAATTGGAAGATTAATCACCACTCTTTCTTCTTCTACATTTGCTACCGTTCCAAATTATGTAATGCAATATATCCTTCTTCCAGGAAAAAAAACCCATAAATTCATAGACAAACTCCAAAGAGATTTTGTCACTGTAGGAAGCTAGCCAAACGTAGAAACTTTAATACCATGAATGACCTTTCAACCTTTTGTAATGATCCACTGGATCTTGTATCGGACATTACGTAGTTTGTATGAATAAATTATTCCAATTTTTCAAAAAAAAAAAAAAGCCTCTCTATATGAATTCGCAAGAGAGTTAGCTTCTGCCTTTTTTATTTTCTTAGTAAAAGTACTGATCTCGTCCATGTTTTTTTTAAAAATGATTTCGGTAGCAAGAAAGACTCTTTGAATCTTTATCTATATATATATTAAAGCAAGAAAGTTTGCCATCTCATTTAGCCAAGTGGCAAGCTAATATAAAGCCAGTTGGCAATTTAGGACAATATTTATTATAGTATTTAAGTTAAATTGAAAGATAGGATATTTCTTTAATTTAAATAGAAAGATAGTAAATAAGATTCTTTTTGAATCTAAATGGAAAGAAAGTTAAATTTGAATTGATTGTTTAATTAATTAGGAAAGTTAATCATCACATAAAATTTTCAATTCAAACGAGAGGCTCAATGAGTTGAAGTGAATTGTTCTAAATAATAAGAAAGAGTTTTTTGAAAATTTTCACAACAAAAACAACATAAAAAATAAAAAAAGTGTTTGTTGCTAGAAATAAAAACTAAAAAATCTAGGTTTGAACCCATAATCATAATTACTAAATTGTTGTTTCGTAACTATCTTAGTTGATCAATAACGTTCATTTCTCCATGTGCCCTAAGACGTTAATGCAATAAATTTAAGTATAACAAATATGAAATTATAATTTATATTATATTAGTAATGATAACAGAAGACCGAAAATATGGATTGAAGCATCAACTTGTATGGTGATTAATAAAGGAAAATTTGCTTTGGTGATAGCGCACTTCATCAATCAGTAAACTCAATATTCAAATCAATATATACATAGATACATTTTTTTGTGGTCAAACTTTATTAGTTAAGATAGGGTAGTTGGTTATATTTATAATAATATTTAGCTTAGCCACAAATGCACATTAAAGTGTATGAGCCAATTGATTGAACAACCAATGGGGTCGGTATATATGTGTCAATTAGAATGAAATAGATTTAGATAGGGCAAACATATACATGAATATAATTACACTATTTGGAATTACTATTTACACAAAATAAAGTGAATTACAAAAATCATAAGGTAAAATTCATTTAATTAAGAATTACCTGTAAAAACTCATCTTCTTTTAGTACATGTACACAATATATTTGAAGTAGTTTAACATTTATTTAATTATAATATACTAATCTTAACTATATCCCAAAAGTATCATTTAAATTGTTAAAAATAAAGTGGCTTTAATTGTGTGGTTAAAATTGAGGTGACATTAAAATTGTTGAGCAAATTACGATCCAACTGTTTTATATGTTAGTAACTCCCAAATGTTAGAATATATTGGTTGTCAATATATCATGTGTGTGTATATTAATTTGTCATTGCAAAATTTTAGGTTGGTAGAAGTTGATGTGAGAAATTATTATGTTGAGATAATGATATAATATATTTTATAATTTAAATTAAGATATTACTAAATGTATTTTTATTAGTTATTACTTGTATTATTTCACTCAGTTTCAATTTTGATGAGATAGCTTGAATTTAGCTGTTACTGATACACTGTCTTTTTCTTTCTTCTTGTGCCGATGGTTTATTGGAAACAACCTCTCTACTCCATCAGAGTAGGGGTAAAGTCTACATACACACTACCCTCCCTAGACCTCACTTGTGGGATCTCATTGGGTTGTTGTTGTTTGATTTGGCACGAAGTTTAAAAAACAAAAAAGAATTTTTTTAAAACTTGTGGTCCTAAAAGCTTTGTGGAGTCGTGATAGTGGTATGAATATAAGAGCTTCTCCTTACGAGTAAAATGGATAAAATGAAAAATCTAAAGTTAAATGTATCATTCTTTTGGAATAGACTAATAAGAAAAATACTTTATGTAAATTGAAAGGAAAGGAATATTTACTTTTGAATCATATTGTGTTTTTATTTGTTTGTATCACCGACTATATATGGGGTTATAATATTTAAGTTTATGTCAATAATTATTCATATAATTTATGGAACATAGCAGGATCATCGTGTGGGTACTAATACTAGTATTTGAATAATAAGACAAAAGTAATCAATATTTCTTGGTACTTGTTCCTGAAGTATAAAACGGTCTATTTGTTCCTGACTAGCTTCTTTGAAAAGAGTTTCTGCTTTCTTGGTAAATGTCTTGATAGAATATATGAGATTTAAAAAAAAAAGCAAGTTAGTAACTTGAAACAAGTTTGGTTGAAACTCAACAAGAAACCACCCAAAGATATGGTAGAATGATTAACCCTTAGCCATAGAGTCCTAACAACTTCTTGGGTTTTACCCTATTAATAGGTCTACCAGGCACGGATCTGAATTAGTCAGGCCAAATACCGGATGCCTAAAACCAACCAAAAAAAACTCAACAAGACGCACACACAGCTCGAGCTGAATCTACATTGTTTATCATTGGAGTCAATTCCACCCATAAATCAGTAAGAGAATCCCCTAGTAACCAAAAGGAAACAAGGGTACAACATTTGCAGTCTACAAGAATAGTAAGAGGGGAAAACCTATCAAACGCCTCTGAGTTTCTCTCCCACAGTTCCTGTGTTCTCCATTGGGACAAATTATTCATGAAAATGGAAAAAAGGGAATGTTGCAAACAATCATTGTTTTAATGGTTGCTGAGCCAATCCATGTTTAATGCATATATTAGTAATCCTCTGCTTTATGATCTATCTCTTTGACATCAAGCTGATTCTAAGTTTTTTACAAACTTTTTCGCCTGCCAAAAAAATAAGATATAAAGGGTAAGCCAACTATTGTATGAGGTATTTTTCACGAGTTGCCAAGTGAACAGTTAAAACATGCAGCAATCGAAAATTGAGGAAGCATCTTACTGAAGCACAACATGTGCTAATATAGTATAAATTGAACTATGAATGGAAAAGAATGTGCTTTGTTAGGAATAGGGTTCCCCCCTTTACCTGCTCCAATGTCAGAAACATAATGACATTCCACGATCCCAAGCGTCCAAAATTTGGGATAAAGCCTTTATAGAAAGCTAAAGGTCCCTGAAAACATAAAGGACACAAAGGTAGCATCATTTTTAATGACATTAGGCATAAAGCTTGCTATCGGCAGGCATTGAAAACAAGACAACAAACAAGAAGTTGATAGAAGGAAAAAAAAAAACTATACTAAAATTGTTTGTATTGTAAAGCTATCTTGACAGAAATGTGAGGTCATTGTTTTATTTTTAGGTAAGAGTTCTTCACTTTTTAAGAAGGTGAGATCAGTTATTAAAAAATAAAGAGGAGGAAAATTTTGTTTGCGGCTGCAGTGTAGCTGAATTTTTCAACAACCAATGAGAAAGGACAGATGATGAACTCACATCATTCTTCAACGTTTTGACAAAACAATCAAGGGTATTTTTGTATGTGGGATCTCCCATCATTCTTGACTTAACCTGCATCCAATTTACCGTGTCATCAGCACAAAGTTAATCTAATAAAATTTTATGAAGTCTATTGATATTGCAACTTTAAAAGGATAAATTTGAAGACAGATTAATGTTGACATAAACGATTATGGTATTGAATAGGAATCACCTATCACCAAAATGCTGGAACAGTACTATTGATCCCAGTTATGCTATGTTTGGTTCCAGTAAGAAGGGAAGAGTGAAGAAAAGAAAAACCAATTGGTTTACCTCTCCCCTAAGTGAATTCTCTATATTTGTTCACAATCGTTTGCTTCCACCCAGTTTTGGACGGATTAGCCCTCTTTATTAATATTATTATTTGTTACTTGACATCCTCTGTCAAGTGACATCCTCTTTTAATTACAACACTTCCCCTTACACCTAACTTCTACTGCTCTAACGCCTCCTCCCTTTGCCCCCAAACAAACTAGAGATTTATTATTGTTCAAGCACTTGAAGCCTTGAAAATAACATATATACAAAATTCATGAGCAGAGGACTTCAGATTCACAAGATGGAGGCATCTGTCTAACAGGCTAGATATTGACTTTGCTAATTTCCTTCATAAAAAAGATGACTATACGAGTCTCATTTTCCCTATTTGGCCAAGAAGATCAAAATATTAACAAACAAATAACTGGATCATGGGTTGCCATCAGAAAGACCTAAAAAGAAAGCATGTAAGAACAAAGAATATAGAAGATACCACATCAACGGGGGACCCTATGCAAACTGCAAAAAAACCAGCTCCAAGGCCAGCGAACAAGTGAGTAACAATATTGTCTGTGAACCCAGGAATCTTGAGAATGGTCTGCATTTTAAAGAGGGAAAAGTAAGAAGAATGATAATGTAAACATCCAGATACAAGAAAGCTACCATATTAGATAGTGACGAAAATGAGGTGGTATTAAGAAATTTATGGTTTCTCTACCTGCTTCACTTGATCATAACTTGCTAATTCAGCTGCATTAATGATGGCATTTCTCCCAATATTGGGTCCAAGACCAGTCCACAGCTTTGCAACTCCTTCCTAAGATAAAAATGTGGTAGAAACAAGATGCGAAGAGGTTAAGATAAGAGTTTAAATAGGAGTCTTTTTCACGAGGAAAACTATGACTCAACAATGAGTTGCCTCATATTTTCACTTGCACAACCTGTATTTTACAAATTAACTTTCAAGAAATAGAAATTTTCATAATTACCCAAGCATGTATATAATTTCCAGGAGAACGGAAACTACATCTAGAAGAAAACTACTACCCTTCTTCTCCAAAAACTGAGGAGGATAAAAACGAATACATAAAAGTTAGATGGTGAAGGAGAGAGTCGAACAAAGAATCAGAACGGAAGAATAGTCGAACTAAAGAATCTTTAAGAAATTTTGCCTTCGAACTCTAAGGACATAATAGTTTGTAAATGTTACTACTTCCTTAAGGCACATATTTTGTAGGTCACTTGCCGCTTGGACAGATTGTGGGACTTTGAATAGTAACAAGGATTTAATCAATTAAGTAGCATCTAATTTCAATTCAAGGGACAAATAACTTCCAACTCATGATCAAAGTAGGTGTACTCAATTTTGCAGTCCTGCCTATCGTCAATTTTCATGATTTAGCAAAGAACTGAGCTGGATAAGACATATACCTGTCTAACTATTGTTGAGTAAGCATTTAGAGCTCCAGAGTAACGCCTTGGCACACCTTCTGGCAATTTTCCTTCAGCTTGAAGACGTACTTTGACTAGATCCGTAGGATTTGCAATTGTAATGCCCAATGCACCTATTTGATAAAGCTTTACCAAATTACTTTATATATATTGAAAGAACAAACAGTAAAAAAAACCAATACAAGGAAAAACAGAACGTATGCTATTGATAATTCAACATTAAACTTTTAGTCCCTGTCCGGATGTTTTCTAAATGGAAGTGAAACCTCCACTGTTTAAACTCTTTAGTAAAGTGATAACAATCCGCAAAACATCTAAAAAGTCACTCACCAGTTGTAAGTGCAGCAAGAATTTTCTTTGACAATGGCACATCACCAACGTGATCTTTGCCAACATAGAAGTTTTTAACCTGCTTGCCAAGCAAACAGGTCTATAAAAGGCCAAAAACCAAACTTCTAGTAGTTGTAAGCTAGAAATGATAACTTACAGGTTCATACATCCCAATCCGAAGACCGCCAAATAAACATTGACGATGTAGCCCAGGTACAATACCCTTCCATAATGAAGCTACTCCTTCTTCCCTTGCAATGGTGCCAACAGTACCTAACAATCCCCTATATTTCGGTAAAGCTAAATCACCTTCCACTGCCTTCTTTTGAAGCTGAAGCCTAACTTTAGCAGTATCCAATGGTAAAGTACACACCTGGAATAGAATTTTGTATGAAGAAAACAATATTTACTAAGCAGTGAAAGAAGTCATTTACAGAAACGATAGCATGGCATGAACACTTCGAGAACAATATGACCAAATAAATGGCAACAAAACTAAACAAACTTCATTTCCAACAACCTTGAGCAATACAACATTCTTTGCAAACACTTAATGATCAAGGCTAATTGTTCGTTGGAGAATTTTTAAGGCAGCAAAGAAACATAGTATAACCTACTTCTATAGCTTCGTAAAAAGCAAAAACACTCAATTCCCATCAAAATTAAGCAAGACATGGTTAGTCTAAACTATTTACACGATGAAGGCCAATATTTTTTTTATTAAAGATGGTGTTGGGGGCCATCTTGTGGATCTCGACCATTCCACTGGGTATCTGCTACTTCCAAAGTAACTCTACCACCAAAGCTTAAGCCACCTAGCGTTCTTGCCTCCACCGGGATTTGAACCAGAGATTTCAATGGTAATCCTCCCACTTCATTGATAAGTGAATTTTTTTACAGCACTAAAGCATGAATATAAATTGCTTTTGTACCACCATAACCGTGTCTCAAGGTCAAGCACAGTATGCTGAACTAGCTTATTCTCAATACAGACATAGTTATACTTCTTTAGAAAGACAGCAACAGGAAGCTAAAACAAAACTCAAGTTGCCCATCAAAGTCACCCAGTAAGGATTCAACAGTTATAAGCTAAGAAACTTAACAGCTTAATGGGGATCTTTCATTTTATTTCTACAATCGAGAAATTTCCCAGTGGCACACGGTTCGAAACTCGGTTGATAATGGCCCGCCCTCCAACCTTTTTTCACTTAAATACCATGCTTTTGTCAGAAGCAGGGTTCCAACTCCTGAAGTATACCTAACCACACATCACAAGTTGCGGTCTTACCAATAGACCTTAGGCCTTCAATGGGGATCGTTTATCCCCCCCACCCCAAAAAACAAAAAAACCAATCCCACCCCGAAAATAAACAGCCGATGTCTAGTCAAAAGTTTCAATCTTTGAAGCAAACATAACAAAGATTCAAGAAACTCAAGTAGCCCAATAAAGAGAAGCAAAAAAGAAACTAACTTGGTCATTCTCTAATGCATCTGCATAAAACCAAATTGAAGAAATAGCAAAATCAGACTGAAATCTGAAATATACCTCAGCAAAAGAAGCAGCAAAGGCGCTACTAGCAAAAGTTCCAGCAAATGAAATGTCCGATTTGACCTTGCCGTGATCCCCCATGTGTAAGTTGACAAAGAAAAAAAACGAAAACTTGAAAGCTGAAACTAAAAGGGTTATAGGAGATTGGTGCCCCTAGAAGAAAGAAAGAAAGGTCACAGAGCAATAGTCAATACAGAAGTTAAAGAGAGAGAGAGAGAGAGAAACGGGTAATATATAATAAAATAAATGGGGTTTTAAGGGGTTAAATAAATAAATAAAAAAGAAGGATCGGATGTGGGATTTTGCAAAGGGAAGGTGGAATCTTGGTAATAGCGAAATGGGCGCTGCTATGCTTTTCCTACGCAACGGCCATTGTTGGTACTGACGACTTAACTTTGTCTTTTAGTCATCATTTTGACTTAAATTTTTCCTTACATTGTATGGTTTAATCAAAACTCTAATCCATGCAACCCTTATTTATTTTTTTTTTTTTTTTTTTGTGGTTAAAATTGAAGAATTTTATTTGAAAATTAAGGAATATTACATAAGTTACTCTCGGTCATTCCATTGGGATGGAAACTTTGGAGTGATGCAAGTTGTATTAATATTTCTCATACTGGCTAGGATTTACAAGTTTCTTCCGATACTAATCTAGAATAAGTTTTTCCATCAGCGTCGTCTTTTACTGATGCTTGCAAAATTGGAGTTAATACCTGAAGGATGATTGTTTTATTCATAATATTAAGCTTGGTACTTTCTTTTGCCAAAAGGTGAGCCACAAAGTTTGCTTATCTGAAGTTATGCCTGAGCACTGTTGTCCCTAATTGAGCCATTGACCTCCGCAAGAACAAATGATGTATTTATAGATTTGATGATCAATGTTAAATAGGTTAATTACCTTCGTTGAGTCAGTTTCAATCTCCATGGGTGAATTGAGTTACAATCTTCAGACCTATTTCTAAAGCAATGAGTTTCGCTTGCGTATTGCTGACCACATATGAGCATTTTTGGAAACCTAGTATCCAGTGACCATCACTATTTCTAATTATTCCTCCCATGCCACCAATATGTTGGTTACCTTTAAAGACACCATCACAATTGAGCTTATATGAACCCTTGCTAGGTTTTTGCTACTTTATAGAAATATTTTTGAAATTTAAGTTAGGTTGATAGGTACAAATGAGGTATTTGAATTCGGTAGCTCTATTGAGATTTTGGGAGTGGGAGGCACCCTTAATTATTTATTGCGTTTGTTTTGAATTCTGATTATGCTGATTAGCTTATGCGATCCTGGGGGATTTTCGCCTGTTGTCTCTTTTTGTTTTAATTTTTTCTTAAAATAAATGGACTTGTTAAAGTACAGTAAAAAAATTAACATTTTTATGAGAAAAGTTAGATCATAGTCGTATATTTTATTGCAAAATAAATGTTATCGAGCAAATATTAGACCTTCTAACGTTATCAGAAAGAAATATTTTCCAAAGAGATATATTTTTATTATTTTTTTAAAATAGGAAAAAAATTAAATAATCACCAAAAAAGGGATATTTGCTAAATCAGCTCTAAAGGCAGCTCAATTAATACTTCCTCTATCCCATTTTAATTGTTATTTTAACTTTTTTTCACGTCTATTAAAAAAATACAAGGTACTCCTGCCGTTTACTTTTACTTGTCCACTTTAAATTTTTCATGGCCCTCACAAATTGTAGTATGTATTTTACTATATAACTTTAGCCTTTAATAATGATAGCATTTCAAAAGGTCTTGAAAAGTAATTTGCGGAATAAGTATGTAACTACCCGGTCTGTCGTTACGTAGAACCTGCATTATAATTGTTGTTATTACCTTGTTATAGATTGGTTATACTGTATTTGATGTATTAGAGTTGATAGGCTTAAAATCGAATAGTTGTAGTGAGAGTTCAGTCAATTAGCCTTTAAAATAGCCTTAAAATGGGAAAAGTCAACTGGGAGTTGACTTATTGGTAAACGACCTCGGAATGCGAATTTTATGGCTCGGATAGCTTCGTTAGGTGATTTGGGACTTAGGAGTGTGTTTAGAATAATTTTGTGATGTCCGATGAAGAATTAGGCTTGAATTGGCGAAAGTTAGTTTTTGGAGATTTCCGGTCGGCAGTGAAAAATAGTCTATCGGGGTCGGAATGGAATTCCGACAGTTGGAACAAGTTCTTAATGTCATTTTGGACTTGTCTGCAAAATTTCAGGTCAATCGGAGTTGATTTGGATAGTTTCGGCATCATTGGTGGATTTTAAAAATATCAAAGTTCTTAGGCTTGAATCCGATGTAAAATTGGTGTTTTGATGTTAATTTTAGTGTTTTGAGAGTGCAACTAAGTTTTAATAATCATATGGGAGGTGTTGGTATGTTTGGTTGGGGTCCCGAGGGGCTCGGGATTGATTTCGGATGGTTAGCGGGAAGTTTGGAACTTGAAATATGTAGCTTCAGCTGCTGGTGCTGGTGTAACCGCACCTGCGGAAGTTTGACCGCAGGAGCGAGCGGAGTACAGCAGGTGCGGAAGTGAGGGTCTCAATAGAGGATCGCAGGTGCGGGAGTAGGATCGCACCTGCGAAGTCGCAGGCGCGGAGAAGAGGCCGCAGGTGCGGAAGTTAGCCCGCTTTAGGGAAGTCGCAGGTGCGGACCTGGGACCGCAGGTGCGAGTCCGCAGGTGCGCTTAAGTGGCCGCAGGTGCGGAACCACTGTTCAGAAAATATAAGATAAACCCTCCGCAACTTAAACATATTTTTACACCATTGTTGTACGGAAAAGAACTTTTGAGGCGATTTTTGAAGGGGAAAAATCCTTGTTCTTCATAGAGGTAAGTGTTTTGATCATTAAAACTCATTTATGGGCGATTATAGAGCATAATCTCAGCATTTAATTCATGAAAATCAGTAAAAAAATTGGGTTTTAGGGATTGAGATTATGAGACTTTTAAGGGTCGATTTGAGGGGTCAAACGAACTCCGATTTTAGTGTTCTTTATATGTACGGACTCGTGAGAGGATGAAGAACACTTTTGTATAAAAAGTTATGAGTTTCTGGATGCGGGCCCGGGGGTCGGGTTTTGACCGGTTTCGGATTTTTGAGCTAAATTTGATATCTTTCAATTAGAATTCGTTCCTTAAGCACATATTGATGATAAAAATATGAACTTGGAGATTTGGAGCCTACAAAGGTTGATTCGCGAGGCAAGCGTGTCGTGGAATAGTTCCGGGCTATTTTTGAGGTAAGTAATATCTTTAAATCCTGTCTGAGGGTATGAAACCCCGGACTATGCACCCTTTCACGGGTTTTGAAATGCAAAGGTTGAAACTTTGGAGATATATTCCTTACTTAGGCGACTATTGAGTTGCGAAACAGCTTTTAAAGCTTATTTTCAATAGTACTATATATACTTGATATGATTTGGGCTGTAAGCCACGTTTGGGGCCTAGTGCCGATCTGTTTAC
>MDKH01071324.1:0-13228 GCA_005239495.1 Nicotiana undulata | reverse complement strand
AAGTGCAGTAAACTAGAGTGTAATAAGTGACTAAAATACGTAATTATAGCCTATCATCACTCACCAAGACTATTGTGAGGAGAGAGAGGGAGAGCACCACTATCGGCGATCAGCGCTATCTGCGATGGAACCACTTACATCCATTCAAATATGTAGCGGCCCCGACAAAAGGGACGTTAGTACTGTCGAATAGTACTAGTATGTAAGGGCAAACACCAGTCTTATAGAATGAACAGTGAAACAAAGAGAAGGCAGTCATAATAATCAATAAGTACATCACTGAAATACAAAAGAACATCAAGTAAGAATCACATAGTTTCCAATTCAATTTTCCATCTTTTAGGTTGATAATCTTAGTGCAAGTGCCACAACTCACAATGCCACCGTGTTCTTACACGGAGTCCAGTCTCGGCCCGACCGGCTAAGACATCTCAAGTGATACATATCCATATGCACAATTTAAATTAGTAAATCTAGCACAAGTACCACCATATGTACGACATGGTGTCTGATCTCAGCCCGATCGGCTAAGCCATGTCACTTGAGACATTACCTCTTTCAATTGTTCACTCAATTCAAATTTCTTTTCCATCTTTCATTACATGGCACAAACAACCTCATTTATTAAGTAGTTCTTGGCACTTGGACGCATTTTACAATTCAAGTCTTTCCCTTTTTATTAGTTCAAATAACATTATCATCCATGTCGATAAGTACTATCATGTAAGGCATTTCACACATAAGGAAAGGAGCTTGGAAAAAATCATAATCACGTTCTCAAATAGCATGATGACATAGTAAACATTTAGAACAATTATGGAACATAAGTCTTTTAACCCAACACATTAAGGCAATCAATTCTAGTATGATCAAGTCGGAACTCACACCAATTATTCGGACACCAGGAGTTCGATTCTATGAAGAAGAGAGTTAGCCATACATACCTTAATTGAGCTTTCCTTAATTCCGACAACAAGTTCCGGAACCCTTAGCACTTTCAATCTATTTTAGGGATACAACAATTTGAATCAAAATTTAGAAGGATGATCAAGATTATAGCTCATTTGATCACTCCATCGACACCATGTGTTTATTGATGTTTTATGGTTCTTTTCATCAAATATTTCACCAGCCTATTCCCCCATTCTTTCCTATCTTTGCTTAAAAATTCCCTAATTTTTGGCTTATAATTTCCCCACAACTTCTAGGGACACATGCATGCAATGTAATTATCCTTATTCCCATGAATTATCCCCTAATGTCCCATTATGACTATGCTTTGAAATTAAGAGTTGGGGTGATGAAACCTTACCACTTAGGACGAAGAATTAGATGCCTCACTTGAATATCTTCAAAGATATTTTTGCATGGTTTGATGTGTTTTAGTGTGTAGGTTGATCTCTCTCTCTAAGAATTCCGTTACTCACTCCTAGAACATCAGAAAAATGGCTCAAAATGATGTATGATATGTGTTTTTATCGGAATAGATTCGGGTTTTAATTTAAGAAAATGGGTGCCCCGACACAGGTTTGCGGTCGCATATGCAATTGCATAATGGTTATGCGGTCCGCAAAGTGACCGCAGAAATAGCCCTCAGGGGCTTGAATTTTCTGACTGGGTATGCAACCAGTATGCGGTCTGCGTACCTGTTCTGCGGTCGCATAATTCACCGCAGAACTCCCCTTTGCAAAAGTCCAAGATGGATATGCGATCAACATGCCGCCCGCAAAGAGATTATGCGATCGCATAATTAGGCCACATAACTGGCCTACAAATTGGCCAATTTTCTGCTTCACTCTGCGGCCACTTTGCGGTCCGCAGAGTGATTATGCGGCCACATAATGTGCCGCACAAAGGTGTTCTTCTGCGAAACCTTTTCCTCTAAGTCCGTAGTGTACTGTTCAATCCAAAAAGTCTGAACAAGAATCTAACTCGGCACCACGAAATCCCGAGTTTCTGGTTAAAATTTTTATGGGTCCTTATAGCGGACTTGGTCAGCCGATCCACAATAACCCAAAAAGCATCGAACTTCCTCGAAGTCCGTAGGGGACCAACTACAAAGTCCATGGTGATTCGCTCCCACTTCAACTCCGAGATCTCTAATCTCTGAAGCAAGAATTTGGTCTATGATGCTCATACTTGCTGATAGTTGAGACACCGAGCTACAAACCCAACTATATCCTTCTTCGTACGCCTCCACCAATAGTGCTGTCTCAAACCCTGGTACATCTTCACGACACCCGGATGGATGGAGCACCGCGAGCTGTGGGCCTCCTCATGAATCAACTCCCGAAGCCCATCTACATTAGGAACACATATCCAGCCCTGCACCCTTAACACGTCGTCATCACCAATAGTCAAATCTGTAGCATCACCTCCCCGGACTCTTTCCTGAAGAACAAGAAGGGGGGGTCATCATATTGATGCTCCCTGATAGGAAGACCTGGAGACCACACAAGCCAATACCGACTCAGCTCTAAAATATCCAATCTCACAAGATGGCCCGCTACATCCTAACATCCAATGCCAAGGGTCTCTCTGATGCCAAAAGATATGCTAAACTCCCCAAACTCTCCGCCCGACTACTCATAGCATCGGCCACCACATTGGCCTTCCCCAGATGGTACAAAATAGTGATATCATAGTCCTTAAGAAGCTCCAATCATCTTTGTTGATGCAAATTAATATCCTTCTGGTTAAATAGATGTTGTAGACTCCAGTGATCAGTATATATCTCATAATGAACCCCATACAAATAATGATGCCAAATCTTCAAGGCGTGAACAATGGCTGCTAACTCAAGATCATGGACATGATAGTTCTTCTCATGGATCTTCAACTGGCGCGAGGCATAGGCAATCACCCTACCCTCTTGCATTAGAAAACATACAATGCCTGTCCCCGAGGCATCACAATACACGATGTAAGAACCTGAAGCTGATGGCAGAACAAACACTAGAGCTATGGTCAAGGCAGTCTTGAGCTTCTGAAAGCTCTCCTCAGACTCATCCGACCACCTGAATGGAGCACCCTTTTGGGTTAATTTTGTGAAGGGCGATGCAATAGATGAAAATCCCTCAACAAAGCGACGGTAATAACCCGCCAAACCAAGAAAGCTCCTAATCTCCGTGGATGAGAACGGTCTAGGCCAACGCTGCACCACATCTATCTTCTTCGAATCCACCTGAATACCCTCACTGCACACCACGTTCCCTAGGAATGCTACTGAACCGAGCCAAAACTCACACTTGGAGAACTTTGCATAAAGCTTCTCTTCCCTTAATCTCAGTAATAGAATCCTTAAATGCTGAGCATGCTCCTCTTGGCTACGAGAGTACACCAGGATGTCATCACTGAATACAATAACGAATGAGTCCAAATAGGGCTGGAATACATTGTTCATCAAATACATGAACGCTGCTGGAGCATTGGTCAGACCAAAGGACATCACCAAGAACTCATAATGGCCATAACGGGTCCTGAAAGCTATCTTAAGAATATCTGAATCCCGAATATTCAGCTGGTGATAACTGGACCTCAAATCAATCTTGGAGAACACCCTCGCTCCCTGAAGCTAGTCAAATAAACCATCAATACGAGGCAAAGGATACTTGTTCTTGACTGTGACCTTGTTCAACTGCCTGTAATCAATGCACATCCTCATGGAACCATCCTTCTTCTTCACAAATAGAACCGACGCACCCCAAGGTGACACACTAGGCCGAATAAACCCTTTATCAAAGAGTTCCTAAAATTGTTCTTTCAACTCCTTCAATTTTGTCGGTGCCATACGATACGGTGGAATAGAAATGGTCTGAGTGCTCGGCACCACATCAATACCAAAGTCAATATATCTCTCAAGCGGCATGCCTGGGAGATCTGCAGGAAACACATATGGAGAATCACATAATACCGGAACAGAATCAATGGTAGGAATAGGAGTGGCAAACAGGCGGATCAAGTCGGATATGGTTCGGGTCAAAACGAGTAATAATTATACGGATAAATTATCCAACCCGACCAATATTTAATACGGGTAATTAACGGGTTAACCGGCGGATAAAATGAGTAACCATATAATCCATAAAATGATAAAAATATGAGAAAACATATGAATACGTGCAACCAGGGTCAAATAATACCGAGGCATCTCGGTGGCAAACTGAAACTATACCTGTAATCACAACACTAAAGAAATAGCATCTGGTATGGCAAGGAGGGCATATAAACAGGCCTGGCCACCTCCTGATCTTCCTCCCTCTCTCGGGCGACCCCTAGCTGACTGGGCTCCATACCTAGATGACTGGGCGGGTGGTGGAGGAACTGATGCTAATGACATAGACTGACTTCTCTGCAGAGCGGGACCACCCACTAGACGGGGACACTCTCTCCTCATCGGATCAAACTCCCCACACTCATAGCAACACCTCGGTGCTAGAGCTAAGGACTGAAGAGAGCCCCGAGCACCAAGATAACTAGAAGAAGGACATGGCATAGACGAACCCTGACCCGATGGAGCACGAGAAGAAATCTACGTTGGGAGGGCACCAAGAGATGAGCGACCCTACTGATAACCGAGAGAACCATGGCCAGATGATGCACCAGGATGAACTGGGCGAGCAGTCTGAGAATGCCTGAATGGACGACCTCTACTGTGCTGAAACTGACCCCCAAAAGGAGCACCACTGAATCAACCATGTCCACAAGGCCTCATGTCCACGAGGCCTCTTGTCCTCCCTCTCAACCCTGTCCTGACCGTGAACCATCTCATTCTGTCTAGCAATGTCAACAACCTCATCAAAAGTAACACCAGATACTCCCTCTCTGGTCATAAGCAATCGAAGCTAAAAACTGAGGCCATATATAAATCTTTTAATCCTCTCTCTACTCGTGGGAACCAACCAGATTGCATGACGGGCCTACTCTAAGAATCACATCTCATATTGTGTCACAAACAGATCCCCCTAACGAAGCTGCTCAAATAGTCTGCGCAACTCCTCTCTACGGGACTGAGGTACAAACTTCTCCAGGAAGATAACGAAGAACTACTGCCAAGTAAGGGGTGACGCCAACCGTCCTACGCCTCTCATAAGCCTCCCATCAACTGAATGCAGCCTCAGAGAACTTGAAAGTAGTGAATGAGACCCCATTAGTCTCTAGAATGCCTGCAGTAGGGAGTATCCTCTAAGACTTATCCAAGAAACCATGTGCATCCACACCCTCTGCACCACTATAAGATGGAGGCTGGAGATTCCCAAACCTCTCAAGTCTACGTTGCTCATCCTCAGGCATAGCAGGAACCACATTATCCTGAGCAGCTACAATCGGCTAAGCTGGTGGTGGCCCCGGTGTCTAAAGTCCCTGAACAACCTGCTCCGGTGTGGGGGCGGCGGGAGTTTGAGTGCCTACCCCGGCCTGAGAAGTAGTTACGGCCGTAGAAATAAAGACTGCCTGAGCACGGCCAGTAAACACTGATAGAATCTGAGTTAGGGCCTCTTGAAGGTCAGGAATCACAATAGGCACAAGTGGTGACTGAGCTGGTCCCACTGGGGGATCTGCGACTGGGACCTGGTCTAGAGCAACTGGAAGGTCTGCAGGTACTGCCCGGCTGCTGCGCGGGCTACACCTCTACCCCTACCACGACCTCGACCGCGACCTCGGCCTCTCGCGGGCCTGGCTGGTGGTACTCGTGGCTGGTCACCTTGTCTGATAGTGCGAGTCCTCACCATATGTGAGAGAATGAAACAATAGAAGTTTAGTTACCAGAATCAATAGATTTGCATGACAAAAGTTCAAGAATGTGAGATTTTCCTAAGGGTTCTGTAGCCTCTCGAAGATAAGTACGGACGTCTCCGTACCGATCTGCAAGAGTCTACTAAACCTGCTCATGACTCGTGAGACCTATGTAACATAGGCTCTAATACCAACTTGTCACTACCCAAACTAACCCAGTCGTGATGGCGCCTATCGTGGTACTAGGCTAGCCGACTCATTTCCAAAACAAAATGATATTTCATTTCAAGATAACTTCGAAGCTATTTAATAATAAAAATTCATAAAGAAATTCAAATCAAACAAAAGTGCGGAAAGGAAAAGTCCAACATCGGGTGTCACTAGTCATGAGCATTTACTACAATTTGTCTGAAAATAATGAGACTAACACAGTCTGGAAAGTAACTAAAAACAACTATAGAAAGATAGGAAGGAGAAAAGCAGAGCTGCGATCGCCAGGCAACTACCTTGCTAACTTCGAGAAGATCTGCAATTAGAATAGTTAACAACCGCTACCCTGTCCAGATATGCCTGGATCTGCACACCAGGTGTAGGGAGTAACGTGAGTACACCAACTCAGTAAGTAACAACAGTAAATAAAGACTGAGCAGTAGTGACGAGCAATACAACATATAAAGTTCATGTCAGGAAATCTCAGTAAAACACAACATGCTTTTAAAATTAGGGTTTGAATCAATCATCTCGTTTAAATCCAGTTCCAGTAAAATCATTTAAAGATATTTTTTAAACATTTTCAAACAGAGGCCCAATGCAAAGGTGAGCAAACATGATGAAATCATAAACAACCCCTCGGAAAAATATCACTCATATACAGCCCCTCGGGCATACCTCACCATCACTCATGCCTCCCAATCACTCAGCACTCGGCACTCGCACTCAGTAGGTACATGCGCTCACTATGGTGTGTACAGACTTCGGGGTGCTCCCTCAGCCCACGCGCTATATCAAGCCAAATCATGCATAAATCAACGAGGCCCTCGGCCTATATCAAACAAGTTGCGGCGTGCAGCCTGATCTCAAAATATCCTCAAAAATCAGGCCCTCGGCCTCACTCATCCATAAACCTCTCCAACCCCTTGGGCTCTCAGAAATCAAAGTACTTAGCCAAACAACATTTACATGATGTATAAAAATAGAGTAAAGAGGCTGAGCTAAGCAGTAAATATGAATATCATGACCAAGTATAGATTTTAAATCAAAACAATGAGAGGATAGCAAGAAAAGACCTCTAAGGGTCAAAACAACACTGGCATAAGGCCTAAACATGGCATCCATCCGAATTTGCAGAAATTCTTTTTAAAACACATAAGAAGTATATCGTTTTCACAAAGAATTCAACTTTATAGTTGATACGGGACGGACCAAGTTACAATCCCCAATGGTGCATGCCCACACTCCCATCACCTAGCATGCGCGTCACCTCAAAAATAGTAAAATGATACAAAATCTGGGGTTTCATACCCTCAAGAATAGATTTACAATCGTTACTTACCTCAAACCGGTCAAATCTCTACTTCGCGATGCTCTTTCCCCTCTATTCGGCCTCCAAATGCTCCGAATCTATTCACAATCAATACCATCAATATACTGTGATGGAATGAACTCCACAAGAAAATTATCAAATTAGACCAAAGATCCCGAAATCGGCTCAAACCCGGCCCCCGTCTCCACGTCTCCAAATCCAACAAAATTAACAAAACTTGAAATCTCATACACTCACGAGTCTAACCATACCAAACTTATCAAAATCCAACTGCATTTGGTCCCTCAAATTCCCAAATCAAACTCTCCAAAATCCCAAGCCCTAACCCCTCATTTTCACCCCTAATTTCCACTAATTAAATGATTAAACAACGGGAAATCACCATAAACACGAGTATTAAGGCTCAAGCAACTAACCTCACTGATAACCCCTTGAATTTCTCTTTAAAATCACTCCTAAAAGCTTCAAAACCGACTGAAAATTGTAAGAAATTGACCAAAATTCGCGAAGTGTGCTATTTATACTTTCTGCCTAGGCTTTTCGCACCTACGGCCTCATTTATCTGCACGGGGGACCGCACCTGCGGTCAAAATCCTCGCACCAGCGAGAATCACTTAATTCCTCAACCTCCGCACTTGCGCCCACGTCTCGCATATGCGGGCTCGCAGGTGAGGCCAATCATTCTCACCTGCGCCCTCAGCCTTAGCCTCCTATTTCTGCATCAGCGGCTTCCCCACTCGCACCTGCGTCCTTGCATCTGCGGCCCTCCTTCCGAAGGTGCGGAAACACCAGCAGAATTCACACCAGCAAAGTTCAGCAACTCTCAAACACCAAAAATCAATCCGTTAGCCATCCGAAACACACCCGAGGCCCTCGGGACCTCAACCAATAATACCAACAAGTCATATATCAATATACAAACTTAGTCGAACCTTCGAAACACTCAAGACAACATCAAAACACCAAATTAATCTCGTATTTAAGCCTAAGAACTTCTAAACTTCCAAATTTCGCAAATGACGTCAAAACTTACCAAAGCACGTCCGAATAACCTCAAATTTTGCACACACGCCACAAATGACACTACGAACCTACTCCAACTTCCATAATTTCATTCCGACCCCGATATCAAATTTTCCACTGTCGAAGAAAATCGCCATATTTCCAATTTCGCCAATTCAAGCCTTATTATACCACAGACCTCCAAATTACATTCCGAATGCTCCCCTAAGTCTAAAATCACTTAACGAAACTAACTGAATCATAAAAATCCAAATCCGAGATCGTTTACTCATAAGTCCACATCCGTTTGACTTTTCCAACTTAAGCTTCTAAATAAGAGACTAAGTGTCTCATTCCACTCCGAAACCACGCTGGACCCGAACCAGCCAACCAGATACAAGACAATACAACTAATAACACATAAAGAAGCAGAAATAGGGGAAACGGGGTTATAACTCTCGAAACGACCGGCTGGGTCGTTACATTGATTTACCCTACAAACTGCATGATAAGCGTCCGATAATCGCTAAACTCGATACTGATACTCCCGAAGCTAACCTATAAGCTATCGGATTATTACATTTACAAGCCGATAACCGATAAGTCAAACCATTAAGTATAAATATTCGCCTCACCCGTCCAATAAACAGTTCTAGTGGAGAGCAATTATATTTTTATTTTATGTTATATTTTTGTAAGTTTTTTATAATTATTCGATATGTCAAATCGTATGTTTTATAACTTTAGGATTGGTTTCAAATGTTTCTTGAAAAATTAGCTAAATTAACACTAACCATAAAACAGATCTAAATTTTTATGAATTAAAACTTAAGATTGAAGTTCGAAAAAAACTTGAAAATGAGTGTTGCAGAGATGCCCCTAGAGGCAAAATGCAAATCCGCTTTTTGCTGACTTAGAGAAGCAAGTAGAATGCTTTTTATCGATATTAGAACATGTTGCTTGCACTCACTATGCTAAAAATATAATTTGTACATTTCGTTACTTAGATGTTGATAAATTTTGATTTTGATACTTGTGAGTGGCGATAGCGAAATAACATATTTTATTTCAACAACTGAAATACATACTTTTTATTCATTTGCTTGTGAATTTGTGTAAATTAATGAACTATTAGTCATTAAACCATTTAATTACCTACATGTGTTGTTACTCCGCGATTTGAGGGTCACATAGTTCCAAGAACGATCTAATTATGTTATGTTTCGTAGGACGAAAAACTTATGTTTTGCCACCAAGAAGTATGATAGGATTAGAGCCGTTAAAATGGGCTTGGACCGTGAGGCCAGTACGACCCAACCCACTATTTGGGTAGGTTGGATTAGGATTTTTAGAGCCCATTTAAAACTAAGGGTTATAAGCCCGGCCCAAGACAACTCGCTGTCCCCTTGAGGTTGGACCTGGACCGGTCCGTGGGCCAAAAATTATTTAAATTCAAATTAATTAATTAAATATTTAATATTTTAAAAAATTTAGAACTAAAAAACTCATTAACTATAATCCCCATCCTCCAACCCTAGATTGCTCATTTACCCTTTCATATTATTTAGAATTTAGATTTTTGACATGCATGTAATATGACAAAGTTAGTTTTTCTTTTGCTTAACTAATAACAAAGCCGAAAAGTTTTAGGTGGCCAATAATAATCTTTTCCATGACCAATGATTAGTTTGGATTACTTTAATATATTACTAATATATATACTACTCACATTATAGAATATAATCAAATTTAAATAAGAAAAAATTGACCACTAGCATATTTCAGGGTATTTTAAAAAATTTATGGGCTATAATGATGAAATCAACAAATGATGTTAATCTTAAATTAAAAGACCTCACCCTGTAAACTTATTGAACAAATCTCTGAATCTGAGAAAAATAAAAATAAAAAGTATTAGAAAATATTCATGTAACTTTAAAAAAGAAGAGCTAGAGATAAAGAGAATTTGTATTTCAACGAGATTTCTCGTCAAATGTCAATTTTTTTGTTCACTTTAAGAAAACAGAAATTGTTTACATGATTAATCGACTATCTCACCAAAATAATTTAAGGATTTAAATAAAAAAAATTTCTAAAAAAAATTAAAGAGTCTCGCCCGTCCTAGCTCGCGACCCTCTTAGGGCTGAATTAGGCTGGCCATTATAAGGCCCATTCATATGGTGGGTCGGACCTTCCTAGCCCACTAAATTTTAATTTTGTTTTTGATACTTGTGAGTGGAGATAGCGAAATAACATTTTATTTTCCACCATTAAAATACATACTTTTTATTCATTTGCTTGTGAATTTGTGTAAATTAATGAACTATTAGTCATTATACCATTAATAACCTACGTGTGTTGTTACTCCATGATTCGAGGGTCACATAGTTCCAAGAACGATCTAAATATGTTATGTTTCGTAGGACGAAAAACTTATGTTTTTCCACCAAGAGATATGATAGGATTAGAGCCGTCAAAATGGGATTGGCCCGTGACGTTAGCCCAACCTACCCACTACTTGGGTAGGGTTGGGCTAGAATTTTTAGAGCTCATTTAAAACTGAGGCTTATAAGCCCGGCCCAAGACAGCTCGCTAACCCTTGAGGCTTGACCGAGGCTACGCCTGAGCCTGCCCGTGGGCCAAAAATTAATTAAATTAAAATTAATTAGCTATTAAATATTAATATTTTAAAAAATAAACACTAAAACAATCATTAACTATAATCCCCATTCCTCAACCCTAGATTTCTCATGTTTCATATCAAATAGAGTTGAGATTTTTTACTGACAAAATTAGTTTTTCTTTTGTTTAACTAATAACAAAGTCGAAGAGTTTTTAGATGGCCCATAATAATCTTTTTCATGCCCAATGATTAGTTTGGATTACATTAATATATTATTTATTTTATGCTACTCCCAGTGTAGAAAAAATCAATTTTAAATAAAAAAATTGACCACTAGCAAATTTTGGGAATTTTAAAAAATTTATGGACTATAATGATAAAATAAGCAAATATGTTAATCCTAAATTAATAGACCTCAACATATAAACTTATTGAACCAATCCCTGAATCTAAGGAAAATGAAAGAAAAGTATTAAGAAATATTTGTGTAACTTTAAAAAAGAAGAGCTAGAGATAAAGAGAATTTATATTTCAATTACAAGATCCCTCGTCTTTAACGACCCGGCCGGTCGTTTTGAGATTTAGAGCCCCGGTCTCCTAATAACTCCTTTCCACATATTTATTTCTGCTATTGTGATTTGTCGGAGTGATTGTGTAACGACCCGACCAATCATTTTGAGAATTTAAGCTCCGTTCGGTGGCGTAAGGTCTTGAACAACTTCACATTGCGTATATCGACCTGCGAGCGTGGTTGGATTCAGTTACCGTATAATCCGGAGTCGAATTGGGAGAAAAATTTCAATTTTGGAAGCTTAAGTGATGGAAGTTGACCGAAGGTTTGACATTTGTGTAACCGGCCTCGGAATGAGTTTTGGGTGATGTCAACAGCTTCATATGATGATTTTGGAGGTCCGTAGAGTAGTTTGAGGTAATTTGGCGAAAGCTAGAATTTCGGCGATTTTGGCTGATAGGTGAAATTTTGATATGAGGCTCAGAATGGAATTTTGGGAATGGTTGTAGGTCCATTATGTTATTTGTGATTGGTATGCAAAATTTCACGTCATTCCGGGTTGAATTGATAGGTTTTGGCACGAGTTTTGATATTTGAAGATTTGAAAATTCATAAGTTTGATTTTTGGTTGATTCATCATTTTGGTGTTGTTTTATGTGATTTGAAACCTCAAGCGAGTCCGTGTGAGGTTATATGACTTGTGTGTGTGGTTAGACGGGGTTCCGGGGGCCTCGAGTGTGTTTCGGATGGGCTTCGGGTCAATTTCCCTTAAATTTCAACTGCTGAATAACTCTTCTGGTTTCCTTCTATGCGATTGCATATATGCAAACGCGATCGCATAGTGTTTTGAGACCCACCCCCAGTTTTCCTTCAATGCGTTCGCACTTCCACCCTCGCGTTCGCATAGCTCTTTCATTTGGGCGTCAAATAATGTGTTGACCCAAAAGGGTCATCCCGTGTATTTCTAGTTAATTTTGTGTTTTGAGGTTATGGAAGCCTCCTTCTATCTGACCTCGATTTGCGTGCGCAGCCCGGGCATGTAGCCGGGAAGCCTCTATGTGAAAAACTGAGAAAAATAATAGTTTTGTTTTTGAAATTTTAATTAAGTTGACTTTGGTCAATATTTTTGGTAAACGGACCCGGACCCGTGATTTGACAGTCCTGGAGGTTCCGTATGAAATATGGGACTTGGGCGTATGCCCAGAATCGAATTCCGAGGTCCCAAGCCCAAGAAATGAATTTTTGAGAGAAATTGTTTTCTGAAAATATAAAGGATTTTTGAAAGTTTAGTTATATGTGAAATCTATGGTATCGGACCCGTATTTTGGTTCCGGAGCCCGGTACATGTTCGATATAATATTTATGTCATGTCTGTAAAGTTTGGTAAGAAACGGAAGTCATTTGACGTGATTCGGACCCGTAAATACAAAGTTTGATGTTTTAGAAGTTTTGGAAATTTTCATTGATTTTGGGATTAAATTTGTTGTTTATGATGTTCTTTTGGTGATTTGATCACACGAATAAGTCCGTAGGATATTTTTGAGGTTGTGTTCATATTTGGTTTGGAGCCCCGAGGGCTCGGGTGAGTTTTGGATAGGCATCAGAGTGCTTTAACTTAGGAAAAATTCTGGTTTTTGGGCTGTTCCAGGTGTCTGGTGTAGCACAGTGCTATGCGAACGCATAGCATGTTAGGGGGCTGGGTAAATTGTAACCCTGTGCGAACGCACCCAAGGTTGTGCGAATGCGAAGGATAATAGGAGATGACTCTATGCGAACGCATCATGGGGGTTGCGAACGCCCAGAGTCTGAGGGGTCT